>JAODTR010000008.1:569081-586599 GCA_025399935.1 Amblyopsis rosae | reverse complement strand
TAGTATATTCTGAAAGAAAGGATACTGGCCTATACATTGTATGTGTAAATATATACAGTATATACTGTAAATGGCCACAAAGTGAGATCTAGCATGCTGTTGGTATATGCTGAATCAGGGAGGCCTGCATAAGAGTCCAGTTCAAATGAAACCAATGTCAGCCTATGCAGTTTGACAGCCATATATGCTTACGTGCAAGGCTATACTGTACCATAGCGCCGCGACAGAATGGATGTGACATATCAAAGCCACTCGGAATATGAGAGAATACGGTTACGCTTGATATGTGATCTGAGGTGTGTGTGTGTGTGTGTGTGTGTGTGTGTGTGTGTGTGCGTGTGTAAGTCAAAGCAATAGATGAGTTTAAAGTGAGAGCCAGTTAAGTCTCTTTTCTATAGAGCAGGTTCTGTTGTTACAGCGGCGGTCTTTGTCAGAGCTCATTTAGTAGTATTCTTTCAACTCTCACAGCAAGTCTTAACATCCCCTCCAGATGAATTGAGCTGCACTTATAAAGAGAGTGGATGGAAATGAAGGTCCTGCGTAATGCGTGGGTAGCGCTGCCAAGCTGACAGACAAAGTAAAAAAGACATAGAAGTGTTGAATTTCAAAACCGCCTAATGTTGCTAAGATGTGAAGCAATGCAGGCTAAGCCAAAGCAAAAGTAAAAGGCTGAAAGACAAGAAAACACAAGCGGGAAGGGGGGGTGGGGGGGTGTAGTAAAGCTAGCTATAGCTAGCTTTATAATTGACACTTTTGGTAAACACGGCAACTCTCTCTCTCTTCTCTTCCTCTCCTCTGCTGAGTGCCGTTCTGTTGCTGCAGTTATTGTGTCCATTGTTAGCCCGGAAAGCAGGCAGGAATGTTTGGCTAGCTCTCTGGGAAACGCCACTTCAGAGCCCACAGCTGTCACAGCTAGGGGACTTGAATTCTGCCACAAAAAGTTCAATGGTGAGGACCTGGCAGAGGGGGTGATGCTCTTTGCTTAAGGATGGCAAGCTGTGAGAGGGACTTTATGTGAAACCAAAACTGGCTGCTCCGATATTCGCTTTCTCATAGGCTTCTCTATCCGGCCTCTTTCGCTTTCATTCTATTCCTCTATCACAAATACTCTTTTGATTTGTTGTCAATTACTCCTGATTTCGCTTTATTCCCCATCCCAGTTTCTACACCTTTACTTCTCTTATTCCCAATTCCCTTTCTTTTCTCCCAGTCTTTCAGAGACGTGCTTATTCTGAGTTGCCCTATATGTGAATAAACAATCACTGGTCTGCGATTTGTCCTTCTCATAATACTTTGTAATGGAATGTGGTTGTTCATCCTTCATATCACCATGGTTACCAAGAATCTGCTGGAAATCGTATTCATTTGCAGACAGAATAATAAGGAGTCATTCTTTATATGGAGAACAAAACAGCAATGTAATCTTTAATACATAGATTTATTTTGGGGTAGAAGAAAATGTAATATATTTGCTCTATTATAATATTTCCAGCAAACAAATATACATTTACATCTCTTTCAACTGGAATTTTTTGCATCATTGTCCTGTAAATTAAAATGTATATATAGATATTTTAAAACAATGACATTATAGTTTGCTGCTTTAGCATGTATTTTAAGTCTAATTCAGTGTCATGTTTTAACTGAGATGAGTGTTGGTTGGTCTAAAGACTTCACTTTCAAGTGACACTTTTGTCACCTTCTTACAATGACCAACCCGGAACATTCTTGAGCAGTGATCTCATGCCGTGGCACAATATCTGAATGGTCTGACACTGGACCAAGGCAACAACAACAGCATTAGGCTCGCTCTGAGGTTACAGTAAGAAAGCTTTTATGAAACATGAAAAGAGGGAACTGGAGGGCATGGAAACCATACGGCCCATATACTCTGTCTATCTATTTGTCTCTGAGTGGCCCTGGACTGTACTGCTGAAGTGACATTGTCTTTAATAGCCTTTCAAGGTCGTTTTGCAGTCATGGCCTCTACCTATCAGATAATGACATGCCTGTTGTTAGAGGCAGAAAGCTTCCTATCAGCAAACACAGTGTTTAAGTGGATTCGTGTGGATTATGTCAATAAAAATATATATACATAATTTATATTTAGGAATGCTTGATTTATTGTGAGCTACATGTTATATATTATAATATTTTATTGTATTAAGGAATACAGATATTTTAAAAAGAATGCATTTCTAAAAATATGTTCTGATTCTTCTTCTTTTTAAATCACAATATGAATAAATTAACAAAAAAAGCCAATATGTCCATCAAAAATGTTTATGCTAGCTGCTATATTTCATTTATACTGAATAACAGTAGCAGGTAGATGTGAAATTTGACAGAGGAACAAAAACATTTCCATTTTAACTTTAATTTAAACAGTATGGTTTAAAGTGTACTTTGTTTGTGGGTTTTTAGCAGAAGTAATATTGTAACATTCTACTGCTGCACCGCTCTGTAATGAAAAGATGTATCATTTGATTGCCACATTTAAAATAAATCAAATCTGTTCTTGTTATTATGAAATGGAAAGCTTATACTCCATGGAGAGATCGGCACTTCAAATAGACCCCATGAGGAGTCTCTCTCTCTCTCTCTCTCACACACACACACACACACACACACACACATGCGCACACACATCCCCCTCCTCACATGAGCAGTCACATATTTTTCTCCCAAAAATGCAAATCTAATTATGTGCACTTCCATCTCCTCTGTTATTCCTCACTCCCTCCCCCTCTCTCCTCTTCCCCAACCAGCTACAGTGGTGCCATTAGAGCTATTTGCATCTGACTGAGAGGCCATTAGAATAATAATTAGCCTGACCCACAGAGAGGGAAGGCCTTCATCAGCCCTTAGCCAAGCCACCAGCCTAAAGGCTCATCCTATCTACCACCAGAGAGAGAGAGAGAGAGAGAGAGAGAGAGAGAGAGAGCGAGAGAGAGAGAGAGAGAGAGAGAGAGAGACCAAGCCAATACATACCTATAATTCCATTAGCCAACCCCCCTCCCCCCAAAAAACAATGGTTTAAAAATGCTCCTCGACTTCTCAAACCATCGAAAATGATTGGGTGCTTTTTTACAGGAAAATACTGAACTAATAGTTCTACATACTGGCAGGATATTCTACTGGCAAATGGGATGAAAAATGGCTATCACATGCTTTTTGCAGATATGTGCTAATGTGCCCAATTTCCGGCCTCATTATGGCATTAATGTACAAACCTCTGGCCTGGGTGGCGATTATTCACATTGAAGGCAAAAATAATCACTGATAATTAGCTGTATTTGAGCTTACCAGGGCCCAGAACCCTATACAATCTAAACCATAGCAGCAAAACATCCTACCAGTGGTGCAATGAGTTATTGTCTATTGTTACTGACCATCCCTGCTTGCTTTATGCGGTATGTGACCAGGATGCCATGCATGTATGTGGGCGGGTGTTGAATTCTATTGTGGCAAACAGAGGTCTAAACAAACGACAATATTCTCTTTGATAATAGTCTGTGGTTTGTTTACTTGTCTTTCAGCAATGTGTTACAGTCAGCTGCATAACATGCGCTAGTCATTCAATTTGGATGGTCTTATACGGCGATAAATAAGGCAAATATCTATAACCTAGTTAAGATTAATGGCCGGTTTCACAGATATAGATTAAGCCTAGTCCTAGACTAAGATCCTTTTCCAATGGAGATCTTCATTGAATTTTTGTTTTAGTCTTGGACTAGCCTTAATTTATGTCTGTAAAACCGGCCATAATAGTTTAAAGTTGAATGATTTACCCTCTACAATGTATAGGCTATAAGAGCTGCACAAAAGGCACCATATGTGATTCTGAGGGCTTGACTGAGGCTGTCTGCTGCCAGCAGTTGCTGTGCTTTACAGTATATGCATAAGTGAACACTTGCATATGTTTCATTAAGTCCAGCTAAACACTGCGTGTGAGTAGGCCTATGTGCACCAGCATGTGCACACATTTGGGTTTGCATGCATGTATAATCAGCGTGTAGTTAGCAACACTGCTATATGTGTGTAGATCTGTGGTTGCCTGTATATGTATGTATGTGTGTGTGTGTGTGTGTGTGTGTGTGTGTGTGTATAGGTCTATGTTGTTGCTCCAGGCAGATTGAAGATTGTCTCCCCCCTGAGGGCCTGTCGCTCCCTGCAGCATGTGGGAACCATGGCGCGTTGCCAGGATACAAGCCCCTCGTCTGTACTGACAAGAAGACATGAAGAGCAAAGATTAATTATTTACAAGCAGACCCCTGTACACCTCGTCTGGCTTGGCACTTCTCTTGCATTAAATGTCACTATCTATGAAGCAATTTGTCTTATTGCTTATTCTGTCAATGTACCCAGCTATCTGTCTGTTTGGTCCATGCACGTTTTATATAGGTTAACAAGGCTATCAATTATAAATACATTTGTATTAATGTATGTCCGTTTTAATCTGTTTTAATTGAAAGCCACCTGTAAGGTTTTATTAATGTAGCCTGGCTAAATCACGGGCGTCCCTTTATGCAATGCACATAGGCCTATATCTCCTTCTATCTAAATAGCTTACATGCTAAGCTATGGACGCTGCTAATGGTCTCTGTGTATTTTCATCCGCAAGCCTCACCAGTGTCCTCTGGGTAGCCTTGTCCCCAGCTTCATCCAATATTTATGCTGGCCTGCCCACCGCTGACTCACTAGCAGATCCGGTTTCTGAACGCGCTGGCAGATATTTACAAAACATATTAGAATGATTAATTTACTGGCCCATTCATCTTCGACGTCTTCCCTGCTTGTCTCTCCAGTCTCTGCTGCATGGGATTGGAAGAGGGGGTGGGGGGGAGAAGGGTGGGTGAGGTTAAAGGAGTGAGGTTGATGGAGTATGGTGTGATGGAGTTTGTCGTTAGCGCACTTACAGCACTATAGCATAGAGACTTGAGCGGCCAATCCCGCACACACGCACGTGTAGCCTACTATCTTAAATCACAGAACCCCAGTGAGACCAACTAACACTCAGCTTACGCTATTATATTAGTAACCGTGTTTCAGGTCTCCAGAAGTTCAGCGTGCTCTCAGACCTGGAGGGACACAGCATTTTAAGTGAAAGCATCCCTGTCGCTTTGCGCTTCCGTTTCTTTTGTTGTGTCTGTCTGTCTGTCAGTCTGCGCGCGCCTGTCTGTCATCTGTGCGACGCGGGGCGGGTGAGCTAACCATCATTGTATTTGCATTCTTCTATCCCATCCATATTCATGATGGAAGCAGGTCACTCCACGTGGCGGGATACATATAACTGCGTGTGCGTTTATGCAGATGTGTGCGTGCGTGCGTGCGCGCGGGCGGGCGCGCGGCCGCGGCAGTGTGTGTGTGGTGTGCGAGTTAGGATTTAATTGGGCTGCGGTCAGAGGGGATCCTCCACACAGAGTCCCAGGTGGAGAGGGAGCACAAATCCTACTGTTGTGAGCATTATGCATGTTCTATTGTTTCGTCTGCTCCTCCTGTACACAGCAGCGCTCCTGCGGTGCGTGCACACGGCTTCTTTTCATCAGCCCACATTTGGTCTGATCCACTAGTAATTCTGCTCATATCTGGCCAATTGATTTCAAGGACCACAGGCTGAGAGAAATATCTCTTGCTGCGAGCGGTTATTGTCTTTTATTGAAGGAAAAACATGCAATATGCAAATTACAGTATGTACTGTTTTAGCAAGAAATTCTGGTTGGATGTCATCTTTACAAAAGCTAAATGCATATAGAAATACATAATATACTGTACAGTATATGTGACATTTCTTCATGAATCATCATATTTGTCAATAACTGAAACATTTTTTCATGTACTGTATGTTCTTTATCAATTAAAAATGCATTATAAATACAAATACTTACGCTTAATGGTTGTCTATTAAATATTAAAAATAAAAATATTACCCTATTCTTTCACTTCTTACTTTGTTTATGACATTGACATGTGGATGAAAGACTTATAAGAACGCATAAAGGATGCGTTCCCATAGAGCGATGCAGCTTTATGCTGGAGAATGTCATTATCATCACAAATGTAATTAAACAGTTATTGTCAAAGGACAAAAAGAGGACTCAGGCTGAGATATGAAAAACAAAACAGCATTGTCCTACAATACTTTATTTCCATGGCTTCTGTTTTCCTTACACGGGGCTGTTGTATCCCCTTAATAACCCCATGGATGTCACATGACAGAGACACAATCACCAAGCCTCCTTCACCCCAAAGTGGAGATGAGTGTTAACACCATCCTGGAATTGCACGGCAGGCAAAGGATTATACGGCAGAGGTCAGTTGCTCTGGACAACACTGTTTTAATGTGCATTTTGCTCTGCTGAAAATTGTTTCTCTTTTCTTTTATAACATAGGTGCTTCTTTTTGACCAAATGAAGTGGCTCAGAGTCAGGTCGGAGAAATCGTATCTTCCTCTATTTCAGTGTTGCATTTGTTTTAAGCATGCCATAACTTGACTGTCGTTCTGAAGTAGCCTATAGGTCAAAGATGATTTGTTTCAACTAGATATTATGTCCTCGGGCTAACTTATTACTCCAGATATTTTAGGTCCTAACATAATAAACCACAAACATCACCGAAGACAATGTATAGATATAGGATACTTTTTTTTATTAAAGAAAATAGATATAAAGCAAATTTCTTTTAATAAAAAATGTGCCAGCATTTAGCTTTGAGAATGCATTTTCAGGGGCTCAAAAGCTCCATTGTGTAGATGGCTAAGGAAAATATACACACCTATTTGTACAATCCATAACATCTGAGTCTAGAACACAAAGAGATATACAACATTGACAAGGAGTACACCATTAGTATTTCCCACTAATATCCTGAATTTTGTTCCGAGAGGAAAAGGTGGGAATATAGAATGATGTATTATAATAATTCGGACTTCAAACATTTCACATAAAATTGTAAAATAAAGGGATGCTCATGCACTGTATTATTGTAACTGCATGGTAAATGAGGCGTCATTATGATAATTATTTTTCCAGAAAACAGAGCTGTCCTACTGCGCTTCCTGAACAATGGAAATCAACGGAAAAAAGAGAAATGTAGAAATCCATCTCGCCACTCTCTTGCCAAATGCCAAGCTGTGCATATTATGATTCAGACTCTAGGTAATTTCACATGAAACACTCACATTCAGTCTTAAAACAATTAGCGCCATGGCTTGATGGGATGGAGAACAGAGTCTATGAGAACTGATTATTGCGATGGGATTTTTTATCGCTTTTTAAAAACCAATTAACTCCTGAGAGCTTAGTGGCTTTTCAACAAACGGCACATCGTTAAAGTATTGTTGAGAAACATTGTTGGGCGTGATAATTGGCATCCATTCAGAGCGGCCTTGGCAGACACTGAGAAAAGGGTCTCGCTGAACAATCAGACACTTTACAGAGACAGAAGCCTGAGTTGGCATTTCTGTGGCCTTTTCTCATCACGGATACTCAGTCACTGCTATTTTTCAAATCTTATCTCTGCTACACCATAGCAACCCTATTAGAAAACGACATACAAGTATACTTTAAATATAGATATTTTATGTGCAGAACATGGAACATTGGGTTCCGTTAATTGTTCTTTCATCTTTGATGAGGAATAGACTACTTGGCCATGATATTTTATAGGCTTTCTAAGAACCCCCTATTGTCTCTTTTACAGCCAGCATAACAGTGGCTATGAACATCTCAGCATTGCTCATTCATTTTATACAATAATAATTGATACTTTAAATACCTATATATATATGTCTTACATTATTTTAAATTGTTCTCATCAGCTGAAAAATCTAAGTCAGTGTGTTCATAGCCTGGTTTGTAAGAAATCCTACTAAAACAGTTCAGTGAGCATATTGTTTTCATTTTTCTAAATGCAATTTTATATATACTACTTCTGATATATCAGTATCAAGAGGTTAAATGTATTTATTATTTGCATGTCACAGCCTCAGTATATGTATTTTAGTTTGACATTTTGAAAAGTAGTTGTACAATAAAACAATCTCAAAACACAAAATGCGGGGTTTCTGGAAACTGAGAGGTAATTCATAAACATTATAAGATTAAGACATAACAGTCATTAACTCTATAAGATGAATGAAGAATTTCTGAGAGCAATGTTCATTTTGTGTCATATTTTGGTACCAGTGCCGTAGGATTGTTTTTCACTTTTACTGACTAGACGAGTGGATGATTAAGTGAATACTTATCTGTGCCTGCGTTCGTGTGGCTCTGTTGAAGCGATGTTGATTGTCTGTCTGTATCCTAAGGGTGTTTACCACATGCTGCCCTCACTCCTCGCCTTTGCATGGGTGCATGGAGACTACACATTTGGCCTTCAAACTATTCAGATGCATTATGTCAAATGACAATGACAATTGCGTTTAACTTTGCAAGCAAATTATGCTATTAAAAAAATTATTTAAAAAAGGTTATTCGCTTGCAAAGTTAGGTGACAAAAACAAAAGTGCTGCATTTTCATGTGTACCTGTGTTATCTTACCAGTCACCAGGATATTCTCTGTAAAATGTACTTAGAGGGAGACAGGCTAGCATGGCCAAACTCTAATAAGCACATTTTAGTATTTGACCTCACTCAGCTTGTGATAAACATTAAACCTGCAGAGGACCAGGCATTCTTACACACTTTGGGCATAAACAGCTCTGCATTTTGAATCTAAACTCAAAAGGTAAGGACATTTGTGAACACTTGGCTGACTTGTAACAGAAGCTGGTTGAAGAATGGGATGCCACCCCACAGCAGCGTGTGACCAGGCTGATGACCAGCATGAGGACGAGATGCCAGGCTGTTGTGGCTGTATATGGTTCTTCCACACGCTACTGACACTACTGTTTGTTAAATTAATAAACTGTTAAATTGCCAATATGTCTGGTTTCTTCAGACTCCACCAAACAAGAGTCAACAGCAAAGAAAAGCTGTTTTGCATTGTCAGAGAAGATTTGACAAATTGTTCATGGCTGCAACCCACGTACTCAGCTCATCTGCTCATCTCACAAATGCATATTCCTTAAAAATGTGGCACCATTTAAAAGGGACATAATTAGACTTTGCAATTGTATAAGATGTATAGCCAAGAGAAGCATGGTCACAAATAATCTGCCATGCACAACTTTTGTTACTTTTTGTGTTGTTTATATCAATAATATACTTAATTATTCACAGCTACACAAAGAACCAGAATATATAAATATTCTCCTTTGTCCATAATATTCTATCTCTAAATTTCACAAACAATATTCATATCATGTTTTATAATCCTTTTTAAATCAATATGAGGATGTTTCTTCATCAGGGATAACACATTCAAGGTAGATCAAAGATACTATCTCTGTTCAGGACTAACATTATCTTATGATGAACAAGTAACTTTAGAGAAAGTAGAGAAGAAGAAAAAGCAATATCTCTTTAAGCTAAAAAAGGATGTACATGCTTTTGGAGAAAGAAGCAATGAATAAAAGATGACAAATTCATAAACTGGGGAAGAAAGATGGAACATATTAAAAATCAACATGAACTAAAGGTTTGGATTAAACAGTCTACAAAAAATCTAAGTTGTTTACTTCAAGAGTTGGGCTTCTCTTATTATCATTGCTTTGATCAGAGTGACACAAACACATCCAGAGAGAGACAACAAACAAAAATAAAACTAGAGTATCTTCCCTGATTGACAGCTTTAATTAACGAAAGCAACGCTTGCCCTGTGCATTTCCTCCTGCAGCCTCTGGGGGCTGAAGAATAATAACAGTCAAATGCCAGAAAAACAATACCTGACTTTTCAAACAAATTACCTATCCTCCTGCATTCATGTATATTTTCATACATGATGCAGATTAACTGCACATATCTTAACACTGAAATTCAGCTCAATTGTGTGGATAATATATTAATATACTCTTTGGGGAGTAAATCAGTAAAATATCACATGGTTTTCTGTGTACAGTGGTGGCTTACATTCATAGATTCTCTGTATCCCTCAATTTACAAGGATACTTTAATGATAGCAGTTTCAATTTCATGTACTAAGTGATCAAATATTTGCAATTTATAACAAAAACATAATCATTTTTTAAAGCATTGTTACAACCAACAGAATGTAATTATCTGCGCATATGGCGCAATAAAAAATGAATTAGCATCTGAAATAAGATTGAATGATACAATAGAGCAATATTTGATTGAATAATTTTAAATTCAAATTTCTTTTCAAGGATATATTTCAATCACTTCAAATTAGAAAAGAAAAAAGAAATATCTGTTGGTGATTTAGTTTGAATATCTTTATATATCAGGTGAAGTATCTAAACCCAAGATGCAGGTTTCAGTTAGATAACATATATATACAGTAAAAATAATTGGAAAATTGTAGCTTGCCGGTTAAAAGTGTTTTGGAACAGCGTGAGGACCAGGCAACAGCTGAATGCAGCTACTAGTAAGTGCAGCACAGTATTGTTCCATATAAAACCAGCGTTTGCCGAGTTGCGGTCCTGATGAAGAAAGACTAATTGTGAATGCAGTGAAGGCAATAGTATGATGGAGACTTGTATAAGGGGACATATTTCTGTGTGTGCGTACTGTACAGTATCCAGTCATTATGTGCAGCTCAGGGAGGTGGGGAACAGTCACTGATTAGGGTGTGCAGGAGCGGAAATGGCAAGCACACATTAGCAGACAGCAACATTAGCGTTCTTCCAGACAGCCTGTTAGTGGAAGTGGATTTTAATTAGCCATTTTCCAGTTAAAAAATGGAGAAATTATCAGTGGCCCACAAACAAGGCTGAGACAACTGGGCTTCTAACCAGCTCTCTGGTACTGACACCAAAACACACATTCTTACATCCATTCCCAGAAAATGGGAAGTAAATAAATATGGCCAGACATATCCATTCATGCCCTCATACATTCACACGGACATGCAGGCATACCCACACACTCACACATACACAAACATGCTAAGAGACACTCCAAGTATATGTCACATTCGGGCACATCATATTACCATAATATGTGGCTCACAAATGGAAAAACCTATTATCTCGCTGTAGTGACAAAATGTTTTTTTTTTTCTCCCCTTTCTCCCTCTCCAAACAACAAATCAATGCGCGCTGATACATTCTCCACTATAAGTACTTCTAAATTAATGCTTGCACCTAATTTCATTCTATTCAGTTTCTGACCAGGGGCACTTTCCCTCCCGTTTACGGAGCTGCTCGGCGCATTCAAAGCTGAGGCCGTCATATTGGAATGATAACAGAATGCCAAAGTCATTATTATTTATTTTTAATTAGATTCTTCCCCATCACCCAACTCCCTTCCCAACCCCCTCTCCTTTATTATTATTATTATTATTTTCTTGCCAGGCCGTGGTGTTATTATTAATATTTAGATGAAAACCTCTGTACAGTAGCTCTTTCCTGGCAGGCTGGTGATGGCAGCCTCCCACGCGCTGCAGGCTCCATCCTGGATGGATGGAATTCCCCCGGCGGCCCTTCATCTCTGCTGGTGTCTCGGCCATGCAGGATGGCTAATAAGAGTGCAGGGACAGAGGGAGAGGCAGCCTGTCTCTTTGTACTGCAGGCAGCCGTGCACGACTTTTAAAGGGGAAGACGAATGCACGGTTACATCTGTGCTTATGTACATTATACCACAGTTGCCCTCGTCAGTTGTTTATATTGATCAAATTGTGCAGCTATAATTTTGTAATTGCTCACGGTAAAATACCTTGTAACATATATTACATGATTTCTGGCTGTATACCTTTTGTATATGCAGTCTGTGTAAATACAATGAATGTTCTTCTCTTTGTGTCAGTCTATAACACAGGTTAAACTGCAGGATACTGTGGACATTAGACCGTAGGGGGGTCTTGAGGATCTTCTGATAGTTTTCAGGGATTTAAATAACATGGGAGGCTTTTTGAAAATTAGTTAGCTGATAAAATGTGTAGCTCCAAACAATACAGCGTGTGAGTGGGCCACCTGTTCATTTCACGTTATGAGGTTTATAAAAGATAGAAGCAAAACATTACTTCATACTGTAAACCATTTAAATTCATGTTTTACAACTTTGCCTGCGGTGGCGACCGTGTCGTGGGGCTCCTTTTCTGTGAATCGCTTTTGTAATAACACCATTGTTTCTATAAGAAATCAGTCTTACAGTGACAATTATTTTTGTCATGCATGTCAATCAAAATAATTATCCTATCAAGTAGGCGGTCTTGATGCAGTTAGCCAACACTTAGTCTCAGCCTCTTCCGTCCATTAGCACTACATCACAATGGCAACGTCTGTGCTGAACGTCTGATGCATATACCTCTGTAAGCTCGACAGCACTCTCCGGAAGTCAGGAAGTCAAATTCCATTATCTGTTAGCATTGACACTCACAACTTACATATTCGTAATTCTAGTGTGACGCTAGTGCTTTATTTACTCATGTAAAATGTTACGTCACCGTAGCCTACTTATTTAACACATTTACAAGACCTGCAAACAGCTAGACTCAAGTCATTTAGTTTCCCAACAGTCTTCTGTGTAAGTTTAACATCCAACTTTTTTTTAGTAACTGTACATAGTCAATCAAAATGCCTCTCCTGTCAAGTAGGTGGATCTTGATGCAGTTCTGTAGCCAGTGTATGTTTTACCCATTTTAAGCCTTTCTATGCAATAATTCTTTGGACTGAAAATGAGTAGCCACAAGCTAGCAAATTTCTGCTATCGTTATACCCAAAGCAACACATACCATCTGTGGTTCAATGCCATATAGAGACCCCATTAACTATATTCTCTTTAAAAGAAATATTTTCCTCTTAAATAAAACAGTAGCTTGATGCATAAGTTAAGATACTGCTCTTTGTGAGCAGATGCCATGTATGCATACCTGCTACCTTAGTTGCAATCAGCCTCAAATACTTTGCACAGGAAGTCATGCAGAAGTCTCATTGCCTGTGACATCTCCGTGATTTAAATGGAAGACCCGTGTATCTCCGAAGTTTACCAACATCAAATATATAACCAAACAAATGCTCCTCATTCCAGCGAGACCATTTCCCCGATAAATATTTCAAAAACCTTTCGTTTCTTTTTCCTCCTGCCAACAATCAGGAAACAATATTTTCTTGTCTCTCCCCGGCATCTTCAGGGACCGCAGCATTACGCCAGGAAGACATCTGAATGCGAGATGACTGCTCCAGATCCTTACGGAGGATGGTTTTGCTGCTGGATGGAGCTTTAATTGGGAGATGTGGCGTCTCCTGCACAGGGAGAGCAGGAATACGAGTGGCTCCCAGTGGCTCGGCACATCGCATAACCAGTGACCTAGAAAAGGAACACTGATCACTCCCCGGAGTGACGGCAGAGAAGCCAAACTCCTAACGAACACACGCAGACAGAGATTCCTGCTGATTGGGAGAAAAGAAGAAAAAAAACACACAAAACACTGCATTGTGGGAAATGCAGCAAGGGCATCACCACAATGTGACCCTGACTCTGGGAAGGTGGGTAGGGGGTACAGAACATTGGGTACATTTGCTCCCCTCGGGCTTGTTTACCAACATTTTGAGAAATGCATTATTCACAGTATACTTGATTTTGAATGCATTATAAGATATGTTAATAAAGATATGACACAGAGCATTAAAGGTAAATCATGTTTAATATCGCAGCAGGAACAGTGCTGTACCATATACTGCTGAGTCATTACAACCAGAACCAGCAGAAACCACTGCTGGTACCCACTTATGCAGACAGAAGACCAATATGTAGTGCGCTCGTCGTTTAAACAATTTGCAGTCTGTTTTTAAAAGACTATTCTGCCTCCTTAAATTGTAGCACAATGCAGCCATGACACTGAAAGCACCCCTTCCCATCAGAATGCAGAGAGGGCAGAACCGTGAAACATGTCCATTTCCCTTGACCTTCCTTCATTCTGTTTTATAATGAGGTGAATTTGAATGAGAGAGAGAGAGAGTGAGAGAGAAAGAGAGCGAGAGCGAGAGCGCGAGAGAGAGAGAGCACTGCTGATTTCCCTGTCAATTAACGCTGCTACAAGGCCAGAGAAGGGCTGATTACTGAAGGAGCTGCACACAGCCAGCCCCTCCAACAAACAGTCAGCCGATTGGTCAATGAGTCAGCCTGCTAGTTCGTCACCGGGTTCATTTAATCAACAACACAATAGCATCCACCCCCCCACACACACACACACTGTTAGAAAATCTAACAGATTCAGTGCATTAAATTGCTAGCCAGTAGTGTCTCTCTGACTGTCAGCAGTCAAATCAGCCAATCAGACCGACAGAGGGCCAATCAGACAGCTTTTAACATTGAGAAACGTCTTAATTAGCCTGGCTACCACCTCTGGATATTTCTTTTGGAGACCTACTGTGAAGTGAAAGTTGGTTTGTGTACAGCAAGAAAAACACCAAATACTCATTTGTACTGATGCTGTCTGCTGCACAAGTGTGATGCCTTGTTTCAGTTGTTGATTTGTTCATGTGTAGAATTAATACAAAGCTTTATGTTTTTGTAAATTCAACAATTTCTTTTAATGTATAATTAATATTATCGTCTCTTTGTGAAAGCAACACTTAATCAATACAAGGACAGGTTTTAAAATGATGTCCTATCAGACGAAAAGAGTCAAATAATAATTTTTAAAAACCACAAGATACATGGAGATATTTTAAAATAATACTAAATATCAGATGATGCATTTTTCAACATTACTAAAAGCGGCACAGTGAGTGTCTGTATTTAGAGTGTACGCAGACTATAACGATAATGGAACATGCCCCTCCTTTTAGGAAGAATCTCTCTGCGTATTCCTTCATTTGTCTCCTATTGACGTGCACCACAGCCTTCACATTAATCACCAGTCTCTCCATTCTCGTGGTCGCAATTTATTCACATTCCCCGTTTTCCTTGCCTTTACCGTGAATCATGCCTAATTAGGCACCTCTACATCTGATTTTCATAAAAGGCTCAGGGGTAAGTTGAGGTGTGTGTGTGTGAGGGAAAAGGAATAGGGGGGGGGGGGTCTTCGTTATGACAATTATTTTTCATATATGAAATAGGGACAAAGGATAAACGGTTATTAGTATTCAGCACCGTAAGAAATTCACCAGTATATCCTACTTTGATCCAGCCATTTTGTTTTTGATGCATAAAACGTAATATGTATGTAGCGGTATGTAATAGGCTTGTATTTAATGGTTGCTTGCTTCTAGACTTCAGGGAAAATCATACAACTAATTTGATTATAAAGCTAACATGTTGCATATCGGCAAACGGCCTTTGTTGGTTCATTCTGTAATACTATACAGTAATTCAAATTCTTTTTTAATTGTTCTGCAAATTGCTGCTCAAACTGCATTTGTTTTCTCATTTTCAAAAACCTACTGCATACTTTTGGTGATGATTTAAACCTGTGCACTTCAAATGCAATGCTCCAGATAAACGGCAATGCTTATATTATGTATATAATAATAATACATATACAGTAAAAAATGTATACAACTTATAAATATGAATAGAAAAACTGAGTCCCACAGATAGCAATATCCACGTTCAACGTTAAAACGGTTTACATTATTCACAATGAATACGCCCATTAGCAAACTGAGGCTCGCGGCACCTAACAGCTCCAGGGTGAAAACAGGCGGTGAGAAAACATTTGTTTAGGTGGGGTAGACGCGCTGCTGTCCCCTGCCATATTGAACACGCACGCACGCACACACACACACACGTATGTTACGTCTCCTCCCATATTGAACAGGCCCTATTGTTTGCGGCCCCCTAGACAGGGTTTCCAGATGGCAGGGGGCCTATTACTGAGGACCCTACTGTGAGGGCCCCCACTGTGCGGACGTGTGTGTGGTGTGGACGTGTGCTTGCGTGCATGCACAACTCTGCGTGTGTTTGGCGTGCGCTCGTACATGCAACTACCCAGAGACAGGCTCATCTCACACACACACACACACACACGCACACACAGTAGGACATTCCTTAAAAGACCTCATCAGAGACACTCCCATATGAAGGGGAGGAGCAGTCTGGCCCTCCAGGAGATATGCCCGGGCCTCGGTCATTAGGCCTGAGCCAAACAGCCCTGAGGAGTGGCTCACATTAAAGCTACAGCACCATAGCCTTATGGCGCACCCAGCTCATGAATACCATTATATAGTAATGGAGGATAAGCACCACAGGAAACCCCAATGTCACGTAACATGTTTCACTGGCTAATATAGGACAGGAGTCAAGACACTGGCTAAACTGTAGTATGCTCATTTTTATGTATTTACATTATAATTGCTATGTTTTTACTGACAACTTGGATAAAATCAACCGAATAGCTCAAATATAATAGACATGTATTTTAGTAGAGAAAATGTTTCTGGGTTTGTGATCTGTATCCTTCCTACCTACCTCCAATGACGGCGCTCATTGATCAACATTAGCACTCATTGATCATAAGAGGAAGAGTCTAGCGTCAGTCAGTGGATCGTAATGATCCATCTCCACAGGTCACACAGGGTCGGGGAGTAATGAGATTACAGTAATCTGGTTAGAAAATGCTGTTAATGCAATTGTGCCATGTGCAACTGCACTGTTAATACAATGTGCCTAAAGTTGAAGGTTTATGGGTAAAGCTTAACCACTATGGCCTTTCTAATAACATTGTAGATCTCTTAAGGTAATTAAAAGGTTTACTGCATATGGTGTGTTTTTCTATGCAGTCAGTCAGTTACGTTATTATGTTAAAGTAGTCAGGAGGTAAAACAAACAGACATAACCCAAATGTAAATGGCAGATAACCATCTATAGGTTTAAGTCACCACAACGTCCTGAGCCATGCATGACGCATAGCTATGGTTACAGTGTGGACTGTGAAGACAAATCACTACGGTAACCGCACTACAGCTGACCTCGGCATTGCAAACAACAGTCTGCGACACTTCCACATACTGAGGCCAATAATGCACTCATCTGTTCGCCGCTTACGATGACAATAATGACAATAAGCAGCCCTTTCCCATGTCGACGCCCCACACGGAGGCAGAAGAGCAGATCTGACGTGAAAAATCCCAGTTTCAGTATGCTGACAGGTATCTTTATTCCCCCCCTCCCTTCCCTCTATGTGTAGAAGGCTACCGCTCTCGTCCGCCACCGCCATTCTTCTTCGCCTCCCCTTTTCCCCCTTTCAGTGCGTGATAAATTATTTACACGGAGTATAGATCTACAAGCACTCAATGCGCTGCAGCCGCTGAGCCACGTCGCCCGCAGGGAGACGGGTGGCCGGGCATTTCACGAAAGAGCGAGCAAGCGAGGCGAAAATGCAGCGCACTCGAAAGGTCATCGCCACCCACGGGGTCTCCTGTGATATTTTCATTACTGAGGAGAGAGAGAGAGAGAGAGAGAGAGAGAGAGAGAGAGAGAGAGAGAGAGAGAGAGAGAGAGAGAGAGAGAGA
>JAODTR010000008.1:550286-567786 GCA_025399935.1 Amblyopsis rosae | reverse complement strand
TCTTCTACCTTTATTACAGCACACCCTAGAACAGGCCATCACCTTTTAACACCCTGTAACATTGATTTTTTTTATGTAGTCGTTCTTATTTTTAATTTCCCTTTGTTCCATTTGCTTTTACTGTTTGTTTATTTTAATTGTATTATTGTAGTATTTGCTTGTATGATTGTTATATGTATTTTTAATTGTAAAGTGTATTGGGACAATGTTGCACGGTGAGTCAGCACTTTAAATACAAATGGATTGATTGATTGGTGCTTAGTGCATAGATAACTTGAAACCATGAGATGTTACATGACAAAATTTTTATCTGATATGTGCCAATGAGATACTTATTAATTTCAGAAAATGTAATTTTCAAAAGAAAATTATTTAAAAAAGAAAACAAATTACACCAGTAGGATGTGTGCATGTTCATGTCTTGATTTCACACATTTAACTTCCACCAAGTATCTTAACATAAACAGAAATGTTTATATTCCTATTACATTTTATACGAATATATTTTGTTTAACGTTTCTGCTTAGTACACTACAAAAGACTGTTAATGTGTGTGTGTGTGTGTGTGTATGTATTGCAACACTGCCCAACACCGAGAATCAGTGTAATATCCATTTTTTTATTTTTAATTTGAAAAATAACTTACATAAATCTCTGTACTCAACCATACTTTACCAAGACATAGCCTTGGCATTAACACATTGCACCAAAAAATAAACAAAAGGCATTCAAAAAGATAAATAACATACTGTATGTCTTTTCATCATGTGGGGCATTATCCCTTTTCCAAAATATTAAATTTATCTATTTGTGTTAGCATTATTATTCAAATCCTGGCATATAAAGGTATGTACAATGAAAAAGGGAAAAAATATATAGTTTGTTATAGCAACAAGTTTTTCAATGGACATAAAATGTGTTAATGTTAATATGGAAAAGAAATAATGCCTCAGTTCAACTACATTTAGACATACACTATAAGATTCATATACCTCCCAGATACGAGAAGCATTTATAATTTGTAAAAATAGAAAATTAAAAATAAACTGGTCTTGGCTTTTAAATAAACTAACAAAAATATAGTAAATTAATTTCATTTTCTTCAAAGAAAAAAAAAAGAAGCATTTTGTGTGGCAATATCTCTCTTTAGTTGAACGTGTGGTTAGCTCATGTTCTCAAACAGTGCCTGGAAAATGTTCAAGCAACATAGCATCTCTTTTGGATGCTTGCTGCTTTCGATTGGGTATAGACCTCTTGCTGTACCAATACAGACTATTTTTGCATGTTAGTCAACAATACTGAAATAAAATACACTTGCAATCACAACTGTTTCATCAACCTCAATTAAATACAAAATAATTTCCATGTCATTCTTTTCATGTTTTCTCAAAAGCTTGAAATAAACTATGATTTATTTCGGGAGAGGGGTGGAATGTTTTTGATAAAACGCCCATATTTGCCTGGGAAAAGGCCAAAAAGTAATTAGCCAACAAAGTCAATTCTATGTGAGGGAGAGAAAATAATGAAGTTGACATGCACTGTACAATTAACTGCAAAAAGTCGAAGCATCATCTTTATCAAAACATGCTGAGTTATTGTTAAGGTGTGCCCAAGCCATGTTGCAGAAAATCCTTTTCAACATGCTTGTCAAACAAATCAAACCCAAAATGAAATGCATATTAAAATGATAGGGAACTGTAAAATTGTCCTTAAATCTGGACAATATCAGTGGGGTGGACGAGGGTTGTAATAATAAGACTAATGTTATACCCTGGGACAAGGGAGAAATAGAGAAACATGTACAATTTGCACATCATCTTTATCTTGTTAAGGCATATCACCTTTTACAATTATATAATTTACATTTATTTTCATCATCACTTTTTCACATAAAACATTTTGTTAAATAACTCCAATTTTTTCTTCTTTTACATTTCCCATATCTGGATTAGCCTGCAAAACACAGACCACTGAATGGTTTAAAGAATGGTCTTTTGTAGATTTTTTTTACCACGCTGTTGCATTCACTCCCATTGAAAACCATGCACTAGTGAAATAATTTTTAAAAAAATTATAAATTGTTGAAAATGGCTGATCTATTTTGTTTAATATTTTTTGCAAGTTGCAGCCTCGAGAAAATAATGTATTTATTATAATGTATTTATTTCAGCTAAATTTGTGTCCATGCATAACTAAATAAAAATAATAAATTTGAATGTTTTTCCTCTATATATCAATATATCAACAGAGAAAGAATGGCGTTGATCTTCATCTTCTTGGAGGGAACTCAACAATACTGGAGTACTGATAGGAGCCATACTGGTATTGCCTTTAAATAAATGTAAGTCTCTGGTGATCTACCAGTGTAGGTTGATTCAGTACAAAGACGAGGGGTATTTCTGTGGTGTTTCAGTGTGTGTGTGTGTTTAACACATTACACACCCCTCATTAGTATAATGATCTCTAGCTAAGTCTATTGGCATGTTGTGACCTGGGTGTCTGGGTAGAAAACACTGTCACCCCTTTCTGATACAAGTACATTGAAGATCAAGGAAACAAATGAGAAACAAAACAAACATACATTTTAAAGCAAAACTTCCTTATATTCATGGAAAAAGGGCTTCTGTAGAACTCGCTGTGCGGTTCCCAGCGCTGATCCCCAATGGCTTGAAATTGGATGAAAACCTGCAACGGACGTATTCCTCGTGCTTAGGAGTTCATTCCAGCTTCCTTCAATAAAACGCCTGGCCATTTGCAGCTACTGGGTGCTCACCGCACGCTTCGTCATGCCGGTGACATTTTTGCTCAAAACACAGGCTCACGGGCGCACCCCTAGAAACAGGCTCAGAAGACACAACATCAAGCATGCAGTGTAACTGGGGTGGTGGGGGCGTGGCCTGTTTCGCAACACTGGCTGCTGCTACAACAATGCTATCAGTCCAACACACTGCTATGACCGGGAGAAACTGTCCAACGAGGATTGGGAAGCTCTTCTTGTCAAGGGGGCCAAAGTAGGGTCCACCAATGAGGAAGGAGGAAAGAGCTTGAACCAGCCAATCACCATGTTGGACAGGTCCAACTCATCCAAGAGTATTTGTACTGCTCCCATGAAGGATTTATGGTCCATACGTCCATAGTCCCCCCACACAATGATCTGCAAAGAACAGAGATAACACAATGCAAACAGCCATCAATCAGTGTGATGTGGACAGACATCATTAAACAAACTGTTAATGCTCAAAAGTTTCATTTTTCAGTTTCATTTTGGGAACAGCATGCAAAATGTATTTAGTTCTGCCCTTGCTGAACAGAGGGTGCTTCGCTGAAGAAATTCCTTTAGGAATTTACGCATGAGCTCAACCAGCCATACTGTAAATAACATTCAAATAAGCACTAATTAATATATCATTTATTTCTATGACAGGATTGGATTATAGGTTAAGGTTAAAAGATATACAGTAACTGATTTTTAGTGTTGATATTTTTACCTGTAAAACCTTCCCACCGGGACATTCCTCAAACGGCAGTTGCTGCTGGTAAAGAGGATCCAAAGTTTTTCTTGCTACTTTTGTCTTCTTTTTGGCTATACAGGCTCCATTCTCCAGAAGGTAGACCTTTACATATGGTGCTTTAGGGAGAACAGATGATAATGTGGTTTTACTTTGAGTAAACTGAACACTGAAGCTCAGGGGTGCTTAAAGTTCCCCTACCCTGAGAAAGTTTTTGTAAGAAGAAAACTCGTGCATCATTTTATCTTTTGAGTGTGCGGCTTTCTTTTGCTACTTTGTTTTCTCTACCAACCAGCACCTCTTTACAACAGGTGTGCCTTTTCACTTTAGTGTCTTAAAGTTCCCATACCAACAAAGGTATAATGTCATGACAGCTGCAATGTCTGAGTCGTCTGAGTATAGCTACCTGGCAGTGCCTTGGAACCTGGTTTCCCCACAAGGCCACGGGCTCTAATGACTTCTACCTCCAACGCACCTTTCTTCTCCACCATGCCGATTTGGATGTCACCTGAACACCACCAACAAATAATAAAAGCCAGCTAAAACTATTTAGCAGACTTTCAACTTCAACTTTTATATGTCTTTAAACTGATAAATATGTTATTTTTATCATTAGTTACCATAACAGCTACCAAGTTGCAAATGTTACACTACATCTCTTACCCATAGGTGGCGTAGCCAACGTCTGTCGTCCAACTAGCTGTGCAGGGCCGAGGCCATCCAAGAAGTCACTGAACTGGGCATCTGACGAGAGCCTCACTCCAGGGAAGATTAGGCTAAAACGGTGGACAGAAGCACTGGTTACCATGGAGACACAGGCATCGTTGAGGTATTTGAACGGTTTTGTTGTGATGGAGGAAGACACTGAAGTAATTAATGTTCTGACTGAGGTACAGTAAAATACAACTACAAATGTCATGTTAGTTTGAGCAAATAAACATTTACATGCTATTATGATAATCCTGTCATTATAATCATGAAGAATGTTTCAACAATGCCTTGATAACTAAAATAATATTGTGGCCCATAAAAGGGTATAGGCAGTAGCAGAGAAATACTGGATGTCCCTACCAAATAAACCTACCATACATGCTTTCCTTTAGCTCACAGCCAGTCAAAACTAACCCACGTCTTTTACAATGTATTGTTGCAACAAACTCATTTTCTAACCGAGAAATTGGTTATAAAACAACTAAATGTAGTTACAGTAACTAATGGCTGGTTTCACAGACATGGATTAAAGCTAGTCCAAGACTAAAACATAAATTCAATGTAGATCTCCATTGAAAAAGGACTTTAGTCTAGGACTAGGCTTAATCCATGTCTGTGAAACTGGCCATAAGTGAATTAGCATAGCTCCATGATAAAATAAAATAATTAAGTTATTGTGTGTATCGCTAATCCAACACATTACATATAGTGATAGTTTCTTTTTCCTCACCCAAACAACACCTGGGTGCATCCACCTACTCTAAGACTTGCTTTGAAGACAAATAAACCTCATAACCAGAAACACTTCAAATGTTCCATACATTTGGTATAGGTACCGAAATCAAAATTGACAACATTTGAACTGCCTATCGGCAGTTATCATGCACATACAAATGCCATTATTATGTGTAGTGAAGCTAAGGACATTTCCCTACTTTCCCTCGGAGCTGTAGCTGTTCATGCTACCATCTGTGGATTCCCGGCTGGCTTGCCGCGTCATGCGGCTCCTCATCTCCACCGCCAGGCCAGTCTCAGTACTCCTCTGGATGGTGCTACGCAGCTTCTTGCCTCCGGCTTCTGCAGAGAGATAACGGAGGAACACACTGACTGAGGAATAGGGAAGGCTTAGTGTATGACCGTGAACATACAGGCACTGTATATGCATTATAAAAAGAGGATTAACAGATAGCTGGAGACAGATGGACGAGGATTCAACATTTGAATCTCTCCTTTGTGTGTGGACACCGCACGCTTGGCTGTATCCTGCTGTATACCTTTTGTTTTCCCCTGTACAAATAGAACACGCCCTAATGTCTGCTCTTTGCCCCCAGCTGCCTGCAGGAGGCCATAGAGACACTGCTAAACCTACAAGGGTCCAGTCTAGCACCGCTTGCTGCAGCTGATGATACGTGGCACCTGACTCTCCCCATTAGCCTCAGTAATGCCCATCTCAGCACCGCCTCGTGGCCCACTGTGGGCCCATGTGGCTGTAAATGTGGCTAAAGAGCTACCTCCCACACCGATACATTGTATGCTCACATATATATGCAGTGTGCATTATCCTGGCCAGTACAGCAATGCATGGATGATGACATGTAGGTATCAGAGATGCTGGGAAGTACATTAATTATGTTATGGAACAGTGTACACACACACACACACACACAACCTGTCACATCATGACATGTGACAGGTATGTCATAACAGAGCTCTATATGAATAGCTATGTTATGACATACCTGTCACATGTTCAGCCGATTGGTGGTTCAGGTTATTCCCCAAATTATGCTGACATATTGGTATAATAAAATCTTTGTATAACAATTGTCTTAATATTGTCTAAACAGTCAAATACTCTTACATTCAAATCTAATTAACTTCTCTTTTTTTAAAA
The DNA here is from genome assembly GCA_025399935.1 of Amblyopsis rosae. Taxonomy (NCBI): domain Eukaryota; kingdom Metazoa; phylum Chordata; class Actinopteri; order Percopsiformes; family Amblyopsidae; genus Amblyopsis; species Amblyopsis rosae. The sequence continues at coordinate 561,672 of JAODTR010000008.1, read as the reverse complement.
GCCGCTGTTTTCTTGTGTTTTTTATGTCTTGTTTTTTTAATTCCAGTACCCCAAGATACTGTATGCCATCTGTTAATAATGATGCCCTCAACCATTAATATCGTAGTTTCAAATCATGCTCATGTACCCTACAAATTGGGTGGAAATTGCCTAGTATGAATGGAGTGGCACATTTCCTTTTTGTTACTAAGACTGAATAGTGAATTGAATTGCTTGTCCAATGATGCTGTTAATCTCAGCTATTTCAATCTCTTCCTAGTCCTTCCAGCGTTACAATAGCACTCATGGTCACAGAGTGTGGCGTATGTGGCAATCTGCAGCTGTCCCCCCACCCAAATAGATTGCTGAAAGGTAGAAGAAAAAACCTTGCCAAGTTTATGCTTGTGCTCCAAAACCTTGCGTACATTGTGTACATTTGGACAGTAAGGATCAGCTCAAACATGTAAATTTGTTCCACCTGTTTTTAGGTTTAACAAACAGCAAGACATTGACTTCAAAACTGATTGTTATTTTAGCAGGCATCAAGGGATGTGTTTAAAATGTTAAATTATCACTTAACATTTTCACTTAAAAAGGTTTTGCCATGTAACTTTGGGTTAATGTTTAGTCAGCACTGTATGGACTGAGCACCAAGATCAGATATACAATTAACAAAGTCAAGGGATCCTTAGCTAACTAGATGGGGAACACTAAACCCTGAATGGGAAAATTACCTTTAATTTGTTTTAAAAGTAAGACAGACCCCGATCCCACAAGACGTGCTTTATGCAGTCAGAGGCATCTTTTTTCAGTAGCTTTCTAATGGCGGTTTGCTTGCTGCTTATGCGCTCTGGGCGCATCGTGTTTAAAACCTGTTGAGGATAGGTGTCCCGGCTGCGCCTTGAATTTTCAGAGAAGCGCTCCGAGCTTACTTTGTGTTTATTTTGTGTTTATTTCCTGTTATCCAATCTAATGATCTGGGAAATGGACCTTCCGTGGTGGTGTCAACAAAACCGCATTCATGGAGGAGAGTATTAGTGATATTTAATAAATCCTTTTTATATCGGCTAAACATTTTTTATTAACTAGTGTAATTAAGAGTGGCTGAAAATACATATTTTTTCTATGCTTCGATGGCCCGATTCCACAGGATGCACATTTCAGGTTCAAAAACGCAAGGTGCTCTGCAATGCTTTTTTATTGTAGCCTACTCTTTAAAAGAAAAGAGCAGTTTGAAGTATTCTATTTAAGTTTGTATTATTATTTACAAAAACAATCCTATGGCGCCGAGTACACTGTATGTATGTAGAACCGGCATACAGTATTAGCCAGCTAGCTAGCCCTGCTAAACAAATGATAGCATTCTAGCGTTACAAAAGCATACAAAAATATGTATTTTCAGCCACTCTTAATAACACTAATATTGTGTTATACTGTAATACTGTAACATCCCTTGAACAAGCATGTGAATGAGAGAATGTACAGTGGCAGTAGCAACAAGTGCAATAAACAAGTCAAACACTCACACTCTAGCAGACCTGCAGTAGCAGTACCAATGCTGACATCTTGACAAAGTGACAAGCTCCTGAGAAGCCCCCTCTCAAATATCAACAGCCTTACTGCTATCTGTTCCTTGCTTCTAACGCCCAGATACTTTAGACAGCAGCTGGCTCCACACATAACAGCAGAGAGGGGAGTCTTAAAATTACCTGCGATCTAAACTGTGATTACAGCTGCAATGTATGAATATCAATAAGTCATAACGACAGTGTTGCATTTAAACAGTACAGTATGTAGTAGTATTCAAAGTCTCTCCTTAACACATCATGTTAGCCATCTTACCTGTGCCCTCTTCGTCAAAGGAGTTGATGCATGGGAAATAGACAGCCAGAGCCTCAAATGAGGTGGAGAGGCTCATCTTACTCTGGGAGCGCTGGATGCGCTGGATCCCAGTGCCATTGTGGCCCTGCCTGCCCATCACCGCTGCTCGTTGTCCCTGTGTGATTAGTGTAGTGCACCGTGTCCCAGGCTCTGCAGTGGTGCTGTGTCTGAGCCCTGTCCTGTGGCAACTGCCACTTTAGGAGGGGGGCTACGGCACGTTGCCGAGTCGTCTGTTCTCCTGACGTCTCCACTGCTCTTCTCCTCCCCTAATGCCACGCAAGAGGGGGAGGGGCGCAGCCTGCATCCCTCTCCTCCAATCAGGTGCAGTGGCTGGCTGGCTGCTTCTCTGGGCATGGGAGGATTCTGTGCAACATTCATCTAAGTCATTGCGCTCTCTATTGCCTCCTTATTCTTCTCTCTCCCTCCCTCCCCCTCTCTCCATTTAAACCCAACATGATATCACCTGACAGAATACGAAAATTGGGGGGAATAAAGTGATTAGCTTTCTTCCTAAAATTAGCTACTACTGTACAACTACAACACATACTAGACGCAGCTAAGCCAATCCTTATCGGTTAACATAGTGACCTCTGTGACAAGATTACCTACTGTATGCTACATTCTGCACCTGCAAATCCATCTTGGCTAATACATATTTACATTACATAACATAGCTTAATTTGTATGATTTACAAACGCTTTCTTCAGAAAATAATGAAGAACAATGGAGTTATTATTTACAGCAAATCAATTGGATTTGTTTCAATTTCAATTTGTTTTGACAAAACTGCAGCAATACAATGCTAGATCATGACCTGAGTTTGTGAATTAGCGTGCTAATAATGACAAATAATGGTGATGTAAAGAGACTCAAGCAAAGCACCAGTCTACAGGGAGCCTAAATGTAGATGAATGTAATACATCATATTTACAATTATGCTTTTATCAATCTGGCAAATGTTGAGAGAAAAAAACAGGACATTTATTTTAAAAGTATTGCTCTCTGTATTGAGGGCAAGTCTACTGGCATCGACGTGGCGCTAATACCGTACCACAATTGCATGTGCAGTACTGTATAATACTGGGCTTTTTCAGCTTTATCATCTCTTTGATTACGTTTTAAAACAATTATGTATAAATAAGTACTTCACAAATTGGCAATTTCAACGCATTAACACCCAAACACCATTGTCTCATTTAATATGGCTCTGCTCATTACCATAGGGAGTAGGACTACATTTTAGTTTTTAGTATCATATTCTTGATTGATGATACTTTACCAACACCGTATCCTAACTGAATGTGACGTGAGCAAGTGTTGGGGATAAAACAATTTGAATGCTTTGTCTTCTATTGAATGTCCAATAAGCAACAAGCGATTTCCTGTTTAAAAAGTACAAATGCAGGACGATGACAAGTAGCCTACTCACCCATATTTTAGTGGATATGTCTCCAGTCTGACCTCAAGCGCACATTTGATAGGTTCTGTACGTGGTTTGTTTACATGAAGTAACAGAAGAGCATATTTAACGGATGAAGTGTGGACAGAGAGCATCCGGTGCGACGTAGTAGTCAAGACACTTGCTTCTTGTTGCATTCAGTTTTAGGACACGAAGATGACAGCCCTGTATGAGCGGCCCAAGGATTGGTCAACCTCGTCACCTCAGACTTAAGAATGCAAAGAATCCACTCTTACAACATCAACAAGAGTGTAATATCCCAGAAGTCCCACGTAAGGCCTGTCTATCAAGTGATGGAGATCAGAGGCAGCCTGCTTTCGGAAGCCTGTGTAATTGATGAGGCGAGGTTACGAGCACATGTCCGAGATGAGCTGTAGCTCTGCAGACTGTAAACACACTTTAATGGAGGGCCTCTGGCCCTGGCACACACAGCTGGGCATGTGAATGGCTGTGCACATCAAGAGGTACGTACGTAAACATACTGCTGGGAAGGCAGAAAATACTTCTCTGTTCCTATTCTGTTTACATTTCTCGCCTGCTGTCTTGACATAGATCAGTGCGGTGGTTTGGAAGTGCTCTTTCTGTTTTGTTGCTCAGACATGACATGACAGGCCTCACAGCATTACAATTATGACATTCACATTTTTCACCAAAGGAACCTTTTCAAGAAATATAGAAACACGGAATTCAAATGAGATTTTTTTTTAAATTTGGCTCTCCATCTCAGTGTCTTACGAAAGTGAAAAATGTTTAAGATAATAGATATTCAGTTTAAAATATAAAATCCAATTTCGATCTAAAACATTCCTTAGTTGGCCATTAAAAACCATAACAACCAAACATATTACATTTTAATTGGGATAGACTTTATTGTTCTGCAACAAAAAAGTGAACATAGAGTGAACATAGAGATTTCAAACTGAGTAATGTTATGTTATCGGTAATCGTAAATAAGTAAACATCTTTAATCCATTAATTATACAATGGCACTCTGCCATTGTTGTACAGTGGGCTACTGTAACTACTCATCTTCCAAAGATCAAGCGGTCTATACCATATCTATATAGTTTTTTAGAGAGAAAGGAGGCTGGTGGAGAGAGAAAGCTAAAAAGTGGTCTCCACCCAAAACAGCCGATCGATGAGTGCAGGTAAGGAGAGAATTGCAACCAGTACTGACAATGGTAAGCCTGATTGTGATACATTTGGATGGTTTTTTGAGTGTGTTGCTATTTTTAGACTAGTCCACTAGTCTAAGTTTAACATTTTGTTTAAACGACAGGTTCGCTTAATTTAACAGGGTGTGGCTATAGGAATATATCGGGACAACAGAGGCAGGTGCACTTAATATCCCACAATAATATGTAATTTCTACTTCCTCATGTGGTGATAGGACTAATAGCTCAATTTAATTTAGTGATAAAGTGATTAATGTCAAGTTTCAACTCCTTAAATACTGTCAAGCAGTTTGCAATGCAGCTTTCGAGGAGACTTTTTTCACTTAAATTATAGAGTAAAGTATTGAAAAAATGTACCATACCGGTACAGGATTCGAGACACTGCACCGGTTCAAATGTTAACGGTGCCCAATCCTGCACATTGCCCGCCACTGTGATTGATAAAGGCCTATAAACTCAATTTGAGCAGTTTAGAATGCCAAGCCATAGGCTACTTCCGCAGTTATTTTAGTGAAAGTAACTCAAAAATAACGCAAAAGTAGTGTAACTCATTAAAATTCAGACAGTAATATTGTAATATAATGAATTACTCTCAAATTACAGTAACTAGTAATCTACAATGCATTACATTTTGGAAGTAACTTGCCAAACACTGATTATTAATACGTATTCTTGCAAAAAAATTTATGGCAATATCTTTTCGGTGACAAATGTATGAGGACACTGAAGATACTTACTTTTAAATGCATTGCTCTGTAGGCGTAGTCACTTACACATTATAACCGTTTTTCAAATAATTTTTAAATGATTTTCGTACGTTCGCAAAGCATTGTTTGTGCTTTTAGAAGGCTGATGATGCATACAAGCATCCTTCTAAAGTATACTAGACATTGGAACAGTACTCTAGAGTCGAGATTTGATGACGTAGCATCATTGAAATACAGTTGATATGGATCCTTCCATGACATTGAGAAAGACCTTATTACTACACTACTTACAGTAGAATTTTCTAACATTTCTACAGTATGAATCTTTGGTTCTTTTGAGTCTCATTCTGGTGTAACAAAATACGGTCCACAAAGACAACAAACGATCTTCTCCGGCACCAAAGAGACGCCAACCCAAACTCAATAATTGGCTTTTCCAATCTTGTAACTATAAGATAATATTACTCTAACTGAAATTACATTAATAGATATAGTGTTATTTAGTTTTGTAGTTTTAGTACCGGTAGTAGGCTACGTTATACAGAGCTTGCCTGCTAATGAGTTGCCTAATTTTGTGTTAATTTATCCCCAGCTAATTTATCCCGACTAACGGGCAAACTTGTAAAGGCTCTAACAACCACCAACCTATACTGAAGATTTTTCGAAACTCTGCAGCAACACAGCAACCCACCTACCTCACAAAATTAGCCAAATACTAAATGTTCTTGTCAAAATCACATCTTGTTCATTAAACACTAACACTACATTTCAAAACATTTGTGACATTTTTTAAAACTTTTTTGTATTCAGTTTCCTTTGACTGTAAACCACACACATTTATTGGCTTGATGGTAAAAGTGTATCATTAATTATTTGTTAAATGGCAAACTTTTCTATAACATAATTATCGACAAATAAGATCGCAAAAAATCTTAAATGTAACTGGTTGGGTTGAACCAGTAACCTTAATAATGCCAGTGCAATGCTTAATCTGATGAGCCAACGAAATACAATTAATACACAAGGAGTAACACCCATAGGCTACTAGTAGGCCTCTGTATGAGTTGTATTATAAATTATTTGCGCACCAAAACACTAATAAAAAGACTCAATCTTTATACTGAACTAGATTCAAAGATCCATAAGATCAAAAGATCAGACATTTCAAACCACTTAGCGGTACTGTATTGTGGACGAGCGATGCTTGCATGTTGTAGACGCCACCTGGCGGATATTTGACAAAACTGCACCCAAACCCCCAAACATCGCACATTGCCGTCATCTGCCATCATCTGCCATCGTGACGCCGGAAGTGTCACATTAAAGGTCAGACATCTGTTCTTGCAATAGCCCATGTTGCCCGGGGTTAGCCAGCTTCATTAGCATGTATTTTATGTCATTGTTTAGGCCAACTTCCTAATGTTCAGTTCAATTCAGATGTCCCGTAGACTATTGTTATTGAAATGATGCTTAAGCCTACACAATGGTCTCTCAGTCGTGGTACATGACCAACCACAAGCAGGATACGTGACATAATATAGCTGTAACGATGTAGGACAGCACAACGATTGTAGAATAGTAAAATAGTCTACTGCGTAGCTGAATGCATCAGTATTTCCTGATTATTTTCAAACAACAAACATGCCCAATACATGACAGATTGTATATTCTACATTATTGTAACATATTTTGTTTTCACAACAGCCACAGCAAGCCAGGGCCCAAATACAACTGGATAAAAATCTGACTGGCGAGTGTTTTACAGTTGTTTTCGATTAGCCCTCCGAATATTATGTCATCTTGCAGAGACGGCTAGTCTGGGACACAGAAATTTTTCTGCCAGAAGAGGTGAGATGTCTGGCAGAGGGAGAGGGAGGAGCTAGTGAGAGGGAGGAAGACAGATTTAGGAGTAAAATGGACGGCGATGGGTGAAAGGAGCTGGTGAGGCAGGTATAATAATAACAAAAAAAGAATTTAAAGTTGACGGGAGAAAGAAAGAAAGAAAAGGGAGTGTGTATTTCGTGAGCAACCATGTTCTATCTGGGCTGCTGTATTCCTTCAATGCATCATCCAGATAGCAGTGTGTCTGCACCAGCCCCTTAGGAGATTCATTAGTGCGCTGAGCTAGTACCAGAGCTGCCTGCCTCAAAATACAAGATGAATAACCCGGCCCAAAGCTCAAAGTTCAGCTATTTTACCACAGCACACAATGTACATTGTCTCGGATGTATGACACACAATATACTTCATGATCTGCTATACATTGTACAGAAAGGGAGTTGGGGGTCAATATGTTGTGGGTGTGTGCATTCTGTATATACAGGATATCTTACAACATGCTTGCGCCAAATATTCGATTATTCGGGTATTTGTTTGTTGGGTATGTATTCGATTTAAATATTGGGATTCGGGTATTAGTTTTTTCACATTATGCATGCATGTTTTCCCATTAATCCCCACTTTCTCCATATAAAACCTCATGTTGAAATGTAATTGCCTGCCCTACACTGTGTCATCACCGCAATTGGCTCCGTTTGTAAGAAGAGAGCGAGGCTATTCATTCAACATACACTCATATTGGCTAATTCAGGAGGTATATCCTATTTGACAGCTCTGACTGGCTCAATTGACATGTCAATCAAAGTGGCCATTTTGAGCGTATGGCTATGTTTACATGTGTGCTCACTGAAGCTAGGAATCGAAGATTACTTCTGTTATACTTCTTATTTATAGTTGAGTGTTTTAAATGGTGTTTTTGAGAGAGTATTCGAATACTCGTTCGGAAATTCCATCAAGTATTCGAAACCTGTAAAATGGTAGTAGGAACAGCCATAGTGTGTGTGTGTTTTTGTGCATGTGTATTACATACAGTATGACTACTAAAGTCTACATATTGACTGATTCATTCATTCAAAAGAAAAACAATGGCATGTCAAGCCCTTCTCAACTAATGCCTTGTCCCGATGTGGTTGTGGCCAACACATTAGCAGTGTCGGTCCTGAACGTGGCCCATCGGGAACGATGAACGGCAGGCAACTTTAATAATAATAATAATAATACATTTTATGTAAGGACGCCTTTCAAGACACTCAAGGACATATTACATTACAAATACAAATAATGAGCATACATATTACACATACAAGATACAAATAAATAGTGATAAGAGTAAAGTAAAGGAGACTGAGCAGAGATTTCTAATAAATGTGTTTGTTGTGGTCACTTTACTAAGTGTAGTGTGACGAAATCAAATACCAGCAATGTGGCGTAGTGAGGGGAAAAGACTAGCATGTCAGAATGTATTTTATTTTCTCGCCTAGTTTGACATCTACGATGTGTTCTGACAAAGTGCTCTCTGTTGCACATATAAACACAGGCTATTGAAGAGAGGGGGATGCACTGATGCACTCAAGCGGGATATGATGTGGAACAATGAAACTGAGGAAAGGAAGTCAATCTTGACTTGAGGGAGTAGGCTACAATAGCAATGCCAAAAAATATCAATGTTTGCAAGAAATAGTGGAGGCATTTAAGCAACCCGCTGAGTGGACTTATAGCTGGTTAAGCTAGGCTACGTTACCATTCCCCAGTACCAATGGCCACAACATTGGCAATTTAGTTTTTAGGTTTTCTTTAACCAACACAAGAACGCTTTGCCAGCATCACATTCTTGACCCCTCCTTCCCGACGAAATATGAACTTGCACCAGATCATGAACAACAGCATATGGTGATCGGTTGTTATCGTGCAGTGCGGCCAGTTTCCCGGCCAAGACATGCCCAAATGTTATGGCACAATGCTTGTCTAATCTTGTATGGTGACCATTCATTGTGAAAGACAAAACGGGTGTGTAGTCTGAATCCGGCAATAGGGATTTCATGGCACTTGCAGACAAAACACAAAATATGCATATGCATTATGCAAGTACTGTAGGTTTGCAAATACTTATTATATAAATACTTATTAAATAACATTTAAGCATCATATCATATGTACATTTAATATACCCAAATAACAGTGGAATTGCCAGTATCCAACTTGAATCATCATTCACACTTTACTTAATCTATTTTTTGACTATTCTTAGACTTAAAAACTAGAAATACGAACAACAAATGAAATACAAGGAGAGATGAGCATGTGTGAAACTACCGGTAGCCTTGGTTGAATGCCCATGCTACATAGACACTCTCCATTTCTTTGCAAAAAGCAGCTACAAGCCTTCATTCAATCAGTTCCTCTCCAGACAACTGCATTGGTACAGAACATGCCAGCTCTACATGCTGTCAAATAAAATACGTAGTCACCAAGCCAATAACAACATAAGGTATTACAGCTATACACATCTAAATGGGATGACAACGTATATTGCTGCCAACATCTTATGAATACTTTTTTTTGACAGCACATCGATAGATCGCAAATGCAAACAACATACTGAGACGATGTGTCCTCTTTTATTGATTTTCTTTCTAGATGTTATATCTATACGTTTGTAGAGGAAACGAACAAAAGCAAAGCATCAAGTTATGGACAGCGATGCATTTCCTTTACACTAGCAAGATTCGAGCTGTTACAGAAAAGGGTTAGCTGAGTCAGGTTGTAGCAGCAGCAGCAGCAGGTTTTTGGTGTGTGTACAGTGTGTGTGAGAGGGTGTATAGGGAATAAGGCTGCTCTGCTCTGGAGCAGGAAACAATTTCTCAGCGACAAGAATACTTGCTGAGTATTGTGTAGGGCAATGAAGAGTCATTAATCACCTTGATGTCTCCGCTGGTTTATGATGGGCATTGGAAGACTGCTAAAGGCATCATCTATAGCCACACTCATGCACATACACAACATACTGTGGTATGCATTAAACAGCCATCTTCTACAGTTAGACATGCAGAAACACGCACTCAGATTCACACCTATTCACTAAGCATTAGCATTACCATATTATCAAAATATGGTTAAATATATATTAAGTCAAATCAGGTCAAGTATATTAATATAGCCCGAAATCACATTAGTCTCAAAGGGCTGTACAGCCTACAGTATATTTCACATGGAAACAAACAACACGCATTTATTAACCTTCTCCTCCCCCTGGGCAAGGAAAAACATCCTTTAAAACCCCATATCGAAAAAAGGGAAGAAACCTTGGGAAGGGACCACAGAGAGAAGAATCCACCCCTCCAAGACAGTTTAGATGCAATAGGTGTCGATAGGGCAACAATAATTAGTTACATACATTGAACGTAATATATCATATTGTGGAGTAAATAGCACATTGTAGAAATGTAATAAACTGTACGTTTGTGAGTAGTCCATCAAATGGTGTATTTACAGAAGCCACAAGGGATTTGTCCCAGATCTGAGGATGTGTCCTTGTGCTAGTCATGGACCAGGTCTGCACAACAACCATTTGGGCTGTAGGCCTATATAGTAGCACTACCCCAACACAGGAGACATGGCTGCGGTAAAGTCCATGGCAGTATCTTCCCTTGACAACACTCCCTTATTGAGCAGGAGAAAACCAGCTTTACATCAAATTTTTTTTTCATGACTATGTAGCCTATTAAAGAGATAGGAAAGTGGTTACAAAGTGCAGAAATATTCCCAATATATTGCAGAGGGATATATGTAATATACATCAACCAAATAAATAATAAAAAATAAATAATAAGTGTGTTAACATTATGACAAAAAACGCTACATGCAAAGGGCTCAGGGCTATATTGAAAACCATCTAGTAACTAATAACTGTTACTGGAATAAACATCTGGCACTTCTTCCGCTGATTCATTGTCTAGTAATTATACATTCAAATACAAATTCAGAGCTTTGAGCAAGCGTGCATAGCATAGGAAAGCAGGAAACAATGGCTGCCACCTACCCATTACAGGTGACAGTCATTATCTGAATCTTTGTTTAACCACCAAATTATCTGTCTCTACATATATTCGAATAAGACTGGAAGTGGGTGTGGTTAACACCCAAAGTCATTTTACTTATCTCTTATAATAAATAATTATTTGTTAGTGGAAGCTAAGTCCGTCGAGGTCCCTGGCCTCTCCGGGAACCATCACCTTATCGTGGTGGAGAGGTTTGTGTGTCCCTATGATCCTGAGAGCTGTGTTTTCTGGAGCCTTGTGCTCCTGGTAGGGTCTCCCAAGGCAAAGTGGTCTCAGGGGAGGGGCCA
>JAODTR010000008.1:523863-550186 GCA_025399935.1 Amblyopsis rosae | reverse complement strand
GAAACTAATACACGGGAGCCTCTAGCGTTCAATAATAATTACTACACTTGAAACGTCTTGCTCACGCAAGGCACCTCACAGTGCCGCATGGCCTCGGAAAATCTGCCAAAGCACCTCGGACAAAAAGAATCAGCAGATCTGTAGGCTAAATAGAAGCTGAGGGTATCTTACCTGACTGGTAGACCAGTGCAGCCTTTTATTTGCTAATGATACTGTATATCAGTGACATAAGCAAAGTCCTATCCATATAACTATACAATATGGTATCACTGCCAAAATTTCACAAAATAATGTGAATACTTCCATGCCATAAATTATGTCTCTCTGCAATCTAGCTAGCAAGAAACACTGTTCTGGGATGTTTAAATGCATGGCTGTTTCATTCTGCTACAAGAGTTTATTTTAGTAGCCTAGCCAAGATTTAATGTGACGGAAAAGACGTATCTGCCCATGGAATCTCCACAGCGCCCCCAAGTTGTAAAGTGTAAATATGTGGCTAGACATGGAGTTGCAGAGATATATAATTCTGCCTATGTTGACAGAGCCTGTATCACATGCATAGTCCAATATAGTTTGCACTGGAACTTTTAGTTTAACATGGCGTTATATTGAGCAAGCTGCATGCAACTTGGACGATTGGATTATTCAAGGAACTTCCTGCAAGCCAGACATGCTAAAAAATATTCATCAAATAAAAGACAAAAGGTTGGGTATCCTATTTTCATGGTGGTACAATAAGAAGTAAATTGTCTCTGTCTGAATATAGCCTATGTGTGGAATAATTAGGCTATTGTTCTCCTTTCCAGTGTAAAATATATAACTTGTTGGCTACATGCTAATGAGCGATCGTCAGGTTAGGCTATAATCCCCAGTCAAATTATTTTGATCACAAGCCGGTTTGCATAAGAAGCTCACTGACATCTAGGATTGGATACTGCTTTAGCACCTAGTAGGGATATGCATTTGCTGCCGAGAAGCTGGAAGGAAACTGTGAATGCATGGAGATTTCATTTTTTGAGTGGCAATTTGGAAACAAAGGCAACCGGAAAAAAATGTTTACTAAAGATTAAATCTAACTCAATAACGGATTACTTGAATTGCAAAACTAATGCGATACGTTAATCATTTAATCATTAAACAAAAAACGAATCTGAGTACTCTGACACGTTACTAATGACCCACAACACTGACACACACAATAAGTCAAGCATGCAGAGGGGGAATGTCGATGTGAAACATGTCTGTGATGTCTGAATTATTCTGTTTTCGATTACATTCAAAATGTGCTATTGCATAACATTGTTCATCTCACTGCAAAGAGTAGGCTCCATGTGTTATTTTTATTAGTCTTATTAATTAACTGGACGCTGTCTGCCTTATAGGTAGGCCTATATAACATTAGCTTATAGCTTCCGGGCCCGCCAGTAGCAAAAAAACTGGTGAGATGGGAAGGAGGAGTCAAATTTGCAAAGGCTTTATTATTAAAATCTGAATCGGTCAGAATTGTAACCGGCTTTAAAATAAATAACGTTAATCTGAATTGCCAAGAAAAATGCAATTGCATTCCGCAAATATAAGCCTAAATATTTTTTAATAGCCTATAGCCTACTTGATTTGTGCATGCCTCAGTGACTCGATGTTTACTTCTCTCATCTCATTCATCTAACAGTATAAGGCAAACTCTCCCGTTCTCCGTCTTCTTAAACAAATAATTCCCCAAATTTAGCAAATTTGTTTCACCAAATCAGTGGAGGAAATTTTTGCAACATTTCCACAATTGCTTTTCCTTGTGATCCATGTGTTGTTGGTGGGCGTATATGCAGTCACCTTGAAGCATTTCTGATTGGTGAACATGAGCACAGCACTTCACACAAGGAGGATGGCATGAAGCCCTAACCATTGACACTACATTTTAAACCCTGGGTCAGACGTGCTGCATAAATTCTAATTAAATCACGTCTTTGCGATGTGCTAATTGTATTGTTTAAAATCGCAATTTCGACTTGGAAACGATTAATCGCTCAGCGCTACTGTATGGTACAGTAAAGTTAGTTTGGGCTTTGCTGTTGTGCGATTCTAAGATCCAAATTGATGTGAGAGAAATCTTTGTGCGCTAAACAAATGTCTAAAACATGCCAAGCTAATGAAATATAGCATTGAATTGCGGACTATAGTAGACTTGACAATGCTAGTAGCCTCATGATGGTCGTCAAAGCCCACTGCCAATGGATTTACCAAAGTATTATATTTCCTGTTGCTCTGTCACATTTTCAATTGCTTATTATAGACTTATTACAAACTGCTTGGAACCATGCCAATAGTTTGAATACCAATTATAGAAGGAAAGCAGGGCATACTGTAGGTCCTTTGTCTTATAAGGCCTGGTCCAAATGCTTTAGTGAGACACAGGACTATGCTTGTCAGTTTCTCCAAACAAGTTCAGCACATCTTGCAATGGAATAGTAAATATACACCACTGGATATGTTCACATGTCACATTCCACAAGTTTTGAAACACCCGCTCATAAATCAACTGAGGAACATATACCTTAAAACAAGGTGGATACTTGAACTGTACAGTGTGTGTGTGTGTGTGTGTGTGTGTGTGTGTGCGATTGCGCACTGTATGTCAGCCATCAGGTAGACTTCCTTTTTGGCTTTGTGGAAGGCAACACAAAAGTGTTGGTTTCGCACCAAGGTGGGCTTCCATAGCTTTCACACACTGTGGTGGCAGCTGCTTGCTTGTACCTTGAGGTAGTCCTGCTCCAGTCTGGAGTCTGAGCCTGCTCCGTGCTTGTATTTATTCATCTTCATCTTCATCTTCATCTGCCTCGTCCTCTCCTCCATGTCCAGACCTGAGGAAAATCACTGAACTATTATGGTTGGTGGAGGGGAGATGGTTGATAAAAGAGCACGCTGTTAGCATGAAAGACAAACTTCTGCAGAACTATGAGCTGTGACTAATGGGAAAACAAGCTTAATGGTAGACGGTTGGTGAGTGTATGGACCATTAGCTAACAGTCATGATTACAGCCTCTTTTTTCTCAAAAACACTGAAACCAACTTGTCTAGGGCCACTAGGGTTACATTACACAATCATTTATATAACTTTGTATTGAGCTATTGTAACATCAAATGTTTTCATTTTTCATAAAAGGATTTGATCAAAATTGTACTTGATATAATAGTTCTAAACATATGTTTATATTCATTTTCCTATATGAATTTATATAATCATAAAATGTGATTATAGAATTAGGCATATGTAATCCCTTGACTAAAATCAAGATGTAATAGAGGAATACTAGTCATTCTTAAATCACAATATGAAGTTGATTTTGAGCTACACTAAACTCTACCGCATTGTGCATAGGCTTAGTGTGTACATTGTGCATATGCTGATACATTAAATACTACGGTAATGTTTTATTTTTACCTAGGCTAGGATGTGGGAGTATTCTCTCAGATTACCTATTACAAAATGTATAGTTATTTACAAGTTACCAGTAGCCTATAGTTATGTGTTGAATATTGAATTATTATATAATATAATCTGATACGTGTAATTAAATTTGTTTATTTTATGGCTCTTTTATTTTAAAGTGTGTAGGCTAGAATTATAGGGATGGAGAATATTGGGACTATGATCGATCGATGATGATCGCAGTTTCTACCCATCAAAGTGTGCGTTTAAGCTCTGTATATTTTTTAAACGTCATTATCCGTGACAGAAATAGCCTACCCTAACAGTATTTAATGATGCATTGACGTTAGTTACAGCAACCCTCTTATTATCATCTCAATCTGTGGACAGTACATAAAACTATGAGGCTTGTTGCCTTGTAATGTCAAATTGAACTCTTACTGGCATTGATGTTATGAAGCGCCATTTACCATGACCGACTGTCTGGCTTCCATGCTATGCGCAGAATAGAATAGAATTTATCAAAATAACTATGCAACACACGACAAATGCATCATCTGATTCATAACTTTAGAATCAGTCCATCGACCAGTTAATCTTATATTTAAAGCGATCCAGGTGTTGGCACATCGATGTAGTCGCACCTTTAATGTTAAAACTGGTTTTCCGATGTGTATCGGTGAATCTTTACACCACTAACCCTGTATCAATAGTAAGGGTAAGTATTATGATAAATCTTAAAGAGAATAATATTACGTTATTACATAAAAAAATTAAACCAGCCAATTAATGTTGGAATGAATTACATTATGGGCAAAATGTTATTAAATTCATAAAGTGTATTACATTAACTTTTATTTCATTAAGAAATTGGAAAAGTATTACATTATTATTACATTATTTGCTGCTACAACACATCTAAGTGTGCTAAAAAGCAAAGCAGGTCACATGATCACAGCTAATTCAATTAATGTGGCCAGAGTTTCCATATTGTGTTGTAATTGTACCATTTTTAATGCAAAGATTAAGTGTTCTCACACTAATAATTACCACTATTACAAGTATGACTATTAATGCAATGGACAGAAGAGCAGTGAATACACACACGTGAATGCTCACACAAGTGACACAAGGACAAGAAACTAAAACAAAAGCTGATTTATTCCACTAAGAAATTCATGCAAACTGAAAGCTCACAAAAAAGTCTTACGGTTTCCTTCTATCCTATCAAATAATGTAAATCATGTTGCGTGACTATAGAAAGTAAATATGTTTTGAGATTTGTTTGGACTATGACAAAGACCATGTATATTTCACTAAATTCACAAATTTTGTTGTAGATATAAAATAATTGTACATTTAAGCATGCCAAAAATACAGCATGAATTATGGTTTCATTGATATGTTGGCAAAAACATACATCACATTTGACTTCTCATTTACAGTCTCAAATACATTAATTACACAAATATGCATTAATATAAAATTTCTAGGTACAGAAACTATCACAATGTCTTACAACACTTAGGCAATGAACAGTGGTATCTACACAACATAAAAGCGAAGTATTGAGTCCCCTGTCCACCCACATATAGTATGTGTTCTTAGGTACTATATCTGATTAGAGCTCTCCTCCAGACTGTGCAGGTGTGTACGCTATATATACCTCGGACTGTTGCACCTGTTAAAGTAGGAACGCGCTGTAGCTCCGCCCAAATGCAGCCTGAGATGAGGTGTCATCAGCCTAAATAGCCCTAAGCACCTGTGTACCGGTGTGTACTGGGGCGTGAGCAACAAATCATAGCAAACATAAAGCAACCCGGGGAAAAGAAAAGGTGGCAGCAGGGAGAAAGGCAGGTGGTGGTGGGGGGAAGGCAGAGGGGGTGTGAAAGACAGACCTGTGTTCGTCCCACTTGGCGAGTCCACGTCTTCTGGTCTCACGACACAGAATGAACAGACACAGACAGAGGAGAGGAGACGCAGTGAGATGGTGCTCTGAGTGGAGGGGGCAGGGGGAAGACAGCCATCTCACGCACCCGGGGGTGAGTGAGGGGGAGGACACAGGACGAAGGCAACAACAACAACAACACAATGACAAACAATAATAAACCACAGAGGAAGCCTCGGCAGAAGACAACATCCACCATGGGCTACGTTGGAGAGAAAATAAGTGTGTGTGTGGTCGGCTGAGGTAGAGACCAGACAGTGTTAATGTTAGGAAGGATCCAACACGGAAAAGGAAGGTAGGAAAACAGTGTGTGTCAGCACTCTAAAGGGAAAGAAGAGCTGGAAGTAAAGAGGTGTTAATGGTAGGAAGAACAACCACACACAATAAAGGTCTCTACGGTCTCTTGCCTGGGAAATAACAGTGAGAGATACAACAAACAAACAAACCAAACTGGAAGCACGCCACAGGCAAACGTCAGCTGGCAATTGGAGTTTCAGTGCAAACATGCCACGAGGTGGGATTAAAAACCAACGCAACCTTGCTTCTTTGGGTGGATGCAGGCACACTCACACAAGCTATAAGCAGCAATATGCAAATATCCACCATGTTCCTTTCTCAGCACTCTTCCTTAGCCCTTTGTATTTGGCAGGCCACTACAGCAAATATTGGGGCTGTATTGGACACTTAACAATGGTACACATCATTTGCATTAAACTCAAATGTTACCCTAATCTCACCGCAGTCAACACATACTGTATTCTGCAAGGTTGTGTAGAAAGCATTGTTCTCTAGAGTATCTGCTAAAACAGTGAATCGGTGCAGTTTTATACTGTATGCAGATGAAAACCTGAACATGGCTAGTTTAACCATGTCACCATAGTTTAATGTGGCTTTGTTTGTTTGTTTGTTCTTCCACAGCAGACTATTTTGGAGCAAATTCACACAACCGCTACCTTTCTTATCAGAATGTTTGGTAGAATAGACCGCCGTGACAGAGATCTGGTCAATGTTAATGTTCTGCATTAATTTAAAATCCCACATTTAACCATAGCTGGCAACTATGACAATGTTTTACAAAAGTCTAGAAAGCAGAGCAAAGTGTATTATATTGTTTGTGCTGCCTCCCCCAATGTCTGCCATGCCACAGCAGGAGAAAAGCTTTCAAAATGCTGTCAGGTGGACTCTACATCCACATTGCTCCTTCTGCATGCCTTGAATAATTACAAGAGTAACTGGGAGAAAGCAAGTACACTGTAGCAAGATGCTGGAAATACAGTACCATAACTCAGAGCAAGTTTGACTGGCTACTTCTTCTACTACAGTATCGTCCAATTGCACACATAACTACACAAACCTAAATACTGTGGGTTACAGAGGAAACGGGGGTCACCCACTATACACACCCACTAGAAGACCAGGGCTTGAACGTTTCTATGCATAGTTTACAATTGATTTAAAACATTTATTCATTTGGGAACAAACAATTTGTGATAGATTGCTGATCATAATGTTACACACAATAATTTATGAAATATAACTTGTTTCCAAAAGCAATACAATAATTTTAACATAAACATTTTAAGTAATATTAATGTAAAGTAAACTTCTAGGATACGTGTTATATTAGGAAAACATTGCAAAAAGCAAATTGAAACAGTGCAAGGTTATTGCCATAGCAACAGCCCTGACCATGCATTTGACCATGTCCAAAAAGTTAAGTTAATGTATGTAAGGTAGAGTATATGTGCTATGGAATGAATTGCACCTGCGTTTACCTAATCTGATGGAATTGGATCCATGTAAGCAAACTTTAGTAGTAAGAGTAACCACATCACTCCCACAGTGCACAGCAACATCATTCCGTTTAGAGGCCTGGGCAACATAGCGCTAATTTAGTTTTCAACATTTTGTAAATTAATTATGTTAATTTTATGTAAAAAAAATAATTAATAAATGTGTGCAATAATGTTGTCCAGGTCTGAATAGAATTTTCAAAATTCACGGAGGACAGAGAGAATTTCACACACATTATCGCTTGGGTAAAATGTTCTTTAAAAACACACCTATAGTAGTTTATGAACAGAATACAACCTAATAAATTGTTATTCAGTAAGCAAGTAAGTGCTATACTACTAAATGTTATTTATGCAAAAGGAAGCCAGTATTTCAGCCGTATAGACAACTAAATGCTTGTGAGGGCTTTATCCTATGCCTTTATGAGCAGCTCACTGTTCATAAACCCCTATGACATACTGGTAGTGCTAGTTAAGGCTACATAGCAGGAGATAGAGATAGGAGTAAGCAGATGTCCACACCCAGACCGACCTGTCTCGGTAGGGGAGGGGGATGGTTGTGTCCCGCCATCGGACAGAGAACCATTCAGCCCTCGCTGTTGGTCTTCCCACGTCACCTCTACGGCATGCCAAACACACACACGTGTGTGCATTCGCGTACACGCACACATACACAGGTCATAATCTACATTAATTTGGATATTTTGTCCCCACAATATAGAGCTACTTCAAAACAAAACCCTGTCAACTCAATATATCTATCTTTTTGATATTGAGAAGTTATTTGTAAACATTACACTTCATGTTTACAAATAACTTCAGCACTCAAAACCAGGACAGCTCCCTTTTCATTAGGACCACTGTGCCATCTGGTGGCCAGTTAAGGTAACAGTCATACAAAAAAAACGATAGCCTCAATGCAGTGAAGGAAACACAGACCTTCATTAATCTCTCTATTACTAAGCATACTAATGTTAGTGTGCCCAGGACAGAGGGATTGTCACACACATATAGCTCATGGTAGTGCATGCAGTGGATCTGAAATTCAAGTCTAATTTGAATGATTGCCTTTCTGTGGAACGGAGGGATTTCATCTCCAGACAAGTCCATTAAAGTAGATAGCATAGCTTTGAGGTCAGAGAGGGAGAGAGCACCTGAGATCACTGACACGGCACTCAGATCACATTAACATTAGCTTCAGCACCGTATAACACTCAACCAAGTCACATTAACCTAGTGTAGTGGGTGGGCCAATATTTAAACAGAAACCAAGACACGATACAGGAAAGAGGAAGCCAGGGCCAGCCAGGTTGCCGGTCAAGGTCAGGCCTTGGGCTGCCCGGCCATGGGGCTACTGAGAGAGGCCAGGCGGCCTCAAGGTCACACTCCTTATGGACTTGCCTTTTCTCCCGTTTACTGGCGGGCCCTGAGGTTTGTCTTGGCAGTCTGCTGCTGCGTGAATGAGGGAGGAGGGGGGAACAGATGGAACTGTGATGAGAGAACCGCACAGCAGTGATGCTGTGCTGATACAAGACACTGCACATATACCACTGTGAATGTGTGGTTAATTACACCCTGCTGTTTATCTCTATGTGGTGTGCATGTAGCATCGTAAAGGTAAAGGCGAGCTCTTTTCATAATAGAAAGCTGCTCAAATAATCTCGGTGCAACCAGGGAGAACAAATCATATTCAGGTTTTTATATTATGTGATAATGTATTCCACATGTCCGCTACAAAGGTGTGGAGTAATGGAACCACATTACAGTAGCACACAGCACACAAACAGATGGGAAACTAGGAAGTGGAAATAGAATGGATGTTTATGATTTCTGCTAACATCAACTGCTAATCATACAAGGCACATATCACTGTCCAAGCAGTCAGTGATGGCACGTTTTGCCTTGTTTATAGCGCCCCCCCATGGATGTTTTGTCTTATATCAGTCAATAACACCTCTCAGGTTTGAAGTTGGGTAGAGCTAGGCTGCTGTCTTGCTGAGGTCATCAAGCTGCACATTGTTCCATCTAGCTGAAACTAAGCTGACATGAGTTTGGAGAGGGATATGTGGGGTCTACTAAGCCACATGAAATGAAAACAAGGGCCCTTTACATAGAAAACATCTAACATATCAGCTTGTATCAGAAGAGAAGCAATGTGGAAGTTTTTTGTGCAGACAAAAACTTGCAAGTAGTTAGTCAGTAGTGCTAGACACACCTGGTGGGCAGTTGTGAGAGTCACAAGGTAAAATGTCAAGAGCCCTGAGTTCTTCCTCTGCTTTTTCTGAGAAGTTCACACATGCACACAGACAGAAAACACACAAGATAACACACATGATAATAATGGTTAGCTATGTGTTAGTTAATGCATGAACTTGCTTGCATAAACAGTAGCGCGGTTTTCTTCTAAAATAGAGGACTATGTATTCAAAGTTCATATATGGACAGACATTCCCACGCGCACACACACACAGCATTTCATTTCATAGAAAGGCCTGCAGTGGGAACAATAGACGTCCAGTGCCCCACATGACAGAGATGAGTGTGTGGGAGGGTGCTTGGTAGCAACACAAAGACAGAGCAAGCCCTCATAGGGTCAGACTATGATAAAAGAGGAGGCTGACAAGTTCCCCACCATCATGTGGGCTTTTCTCTCTCTCTCTGCAAAGCTAAGACACAGTATATAAATACAGATATACTGTAGGCTACATACCTGGAGACCTGCTATGCTTCTTTTTCCAACTCTCCTCTCACAGAACCAGAGTTATGAGACATAACCGTGTTAGTGGCAGAATCTGTAAGGCTGCTCAATACAGTATGTTTCCTAAACTACCCATACTGTACATCAGAAGAATGTGCAAATAAAAGCAAAAGGAATGTGTTACTTAAACAATAGGTGATCATTTGTGGCTGATAGATAGTATTCTGCTTTTTTCGTATTTGTGGTTTTGTGCTATATAGCATATTATAGTATACCGTACCATGTACATTACAGTATATGATAAGATGCATTGTATTATAGTTATAGCTACTACTATAATACTAGGGAAGACTTGGGTTGGATGGAGAAAATGTACACATGGGATTGTATCTCATAATGTAAGCACAAAATAAGTGAGGTTTTAAACACAAAGACAAATGTACTGTTAATCTATATGTCACAACACACAATCTCACAATACAGAAGGATGCTACAGTCAAACACTGCTATGATTAAGACTAGGATCAATAACAGAATGCCATATGACTTGTGTAGGTTAAACACACACACACAGACACAAGCTGCAGACAAGGCAGGGCTCATGGAGCAGCGTAGACGCTTTGAGGCCTGCCGTTGCAGACAGGTTTAGTCCGTCAGAGCAAGGTGTGTGTCAAGCAGCACTCCCAGTCTGAGAGGCTAAAGCCACACAGTATGTGCAGGTACAGACCTTCGCAAGGCTCTGTTCCTCCATTTTCTGACAGGAAGTAATGGTGGAAAAATAGCCGGAACAAATCAATGACAGTGAAGTGCATTACGTAAAATGTTACTGAAATACCTGGTCACACTGAAGACCCATGCTACGGTATGTAGCAAAACATCAACACAACAACAAAACTCATAATACAATGGTATGAAGTGTGGCTCAAGCTAAACAAAGAAACAATATCATTCTACAGTTCTTCACTACCCAGGCACCTACCAAACATTAGCCCACATCAGTTTGGGCTCAGGATAAACACTGCAACATTATGACGCCACCTTCAGATAAATGAAGCTCTTTACTCAGTGTGTGTGCTTTAAAGAAAAGAACAAGTCAAATAAAGGAGGAGGTCACTTACTTCTCTCCTTTCCTGTAGGCGGTAGTTGTGGTAGTTGCCGGCCCCTCCTGCTGGACATAGGCGTACTGGTTGGGCTGGTTTGGACAGATCCACTACGGGGGTGTGCCCTGCAGCACACAAGAGCAATGGATACTGTTTGACTGTTTGGGTTAGGAGACACTTTTACAGATAGAATAAAAAAAATAGTAAATAAAAGAGTGGTTCTGCGTTTTTTAACACAGACATGTATCGTCATCTGTTCTAATCTTCACTTTATCTTAAATTCATCTGACAAATTTACCAATAAAACTGACTTTATCACTGAGCTTTTAGTACAGTTTAGGCCTCAAATTATACCTTCAAAAATACAATTAACAGAAAATACAAAACATTCAGGATGTATTCTTCATGTTACAGGACTGAAGTGACGGAGTGGAAGATTGTGTCAATGCTGGGTATTGTATGTGCAAGTTTGGGATCTAGATTACAGATGATATGAATAAATGTAAGTATAATACACAAAGTACTGTACATTTATTCAAATCATCTATAACTCAGATCAGTCTCCCAAAACAAAACACATTACTGGGTTACCATTTGTCACTTTCTGTTGTATCCATAATTTGAAGATGAAATTATGACAAATTAAACCACAAAGGATTGTTCCACTCATAATGTATGTGTGTATAATGTATGTATATACAGTATACTGTACATATAAACAGTATATATCAGGTCACATATACTGTTATACATGTGCTGACGCACAAACGCTGTCATGCTAGACACAAAATTCTGCCATGGTTAAAAATGAATGTTCTGTTTCAATTTTCCAGCTGCAACTCAAATTTGAAAGATGCAACAAAAAAAACAGGAGAGGAACACACATTAAGTTTTAACTATATGCCACAACATTCTTCTGCACTAAAATATGATGCAGAAGAATTAAAGTTAAAGTAGACAGGGATGCCAATGAGTGCCCAAGATGTGTCATTCAATGTATCAATAAAAGTTGTAAAGATGTGTCAACATTGTTCACACATACCTTTATTCACACATTCTACTTGTGATGGCAAATGCACACATCTAAAATGTTGTCCCATTGTTACCTCACCAAATGCATAACCAATGTGTGCCAAATTCCCAATGGCATTCTAATGGAAATTGTACATTGCATCATAAATTGTTAAATATATCAACAATGCGCATTTGTTATATTTGGCACAAGACATGCAAGGGAGGGAGGGGCATCGACTGTAACTGCATGTTATAAACACAAAAAGATGGCACCCAGCAGCAGGCTGCGAGGAGAAAGGTGTTTCAATACAGGACCAGTGAGACCATGCATTCACAATGAGAGCCCCAAAAGGATTTCAGTCAAATAATAGACAAAGAAAAACCAATACCAGGCATTGTTAGTATAATAACAGTCAAAGAAACGGAGGAAATGTGTGGCCCATCACTGCTATACACACAGACAAGCGCATGAGCAGTGCATTTCCTGGGCAGCTATATTGGTGTCAGGGTTTCGTGCATGGAGCTGGGGTTGGCTGGGGCCATACAGAACCACTGCTTTTAAGGGACGTCAACATGAAGTAAAAGAATTCAGATGGTGGGTAGGGTTGGTGACGTGACGTGAGATAGAGGAGCTGAGAGGTGTCCCACTGTCTGTGGACTAACTGGGGGTCAGGTGGGGTGTTTGGGGGTCTGCTAGACATTAGCCGGCTAGCTCTCTAGCTAGCTTGCTGTCGCACCTCGTCAGTGCGGGCGAGGGCGGGGCCGACCTCCCCGATGGTAGGGACGGCATGGACCTCATGTGCGACGCGTCGTGGGGGCGTTCAGTGGAGCGCGACCGGGAGGCAGGCTGCTCTACGGTGGGCCGCTGGTCCGCAGAGCGGGACCGGACGTGATACTCATGTCGGTCCATGGCTCCGTGGCTCCTGATTGAGAGATAGGGGGGGTCACATCAGTGTCACGGCATCCTGGAGGGGGAGGGGCATAGGACTATGTAGGTGACCATGTATTTGGGGGAGATGAAGGTGATGTCTGTCTGCCTGTACGGGGAGTGCTGTCTGCTTGAGTTCGGCTACAGCAGAGAAACAAAGCAACATCATCCAAACCAGTGACTGTACAGTACCTTAGCAACACATCTGCTACTTGGCTCTGGTTCATTCCATCACATGAAATGCGTGCAGACTCAATTGTTACAAATTTGACAAGTGAAGAAAGACAGACAGCCAGACAGAAGAAAGACAGCTCAGTGACACCTGTCACTGAGGAGGAAAATTGTTTTCTCAAACAGGCTGCTAATATGCAAAATAAAATATTTTTTTGACATAAATCTATTCACATATTACTATAAACTAACCATTCACTTTATAGTGAATTCTGGAGATAGCACGTCTTTCTTTCAACACAGGACAGTACAAGGGTGAGTAGCATGCACATTGATTAACAATTATAATGTACTTCCAGCAAATAGCCCAATACACAAAAGACATGTTGTATCCACAATGAGATATCAGATGCCCCTACTTGCAGAACTGTTTAAGCACCTCTGAATACAGATATAGAAAATAGAGAGAGTCTATAAAATGTGCAATAGGTTAATCATGTCGCCATTTTATCTGCTAGCCTAGAGCGGTGTAAAGATTTGTCCAGTACAGGGGATGGTCCCATGTTGCAACAAGCAAAACAGTCTTTTGAAAGTTGATTGTGACCTTCAGCAGCCTCAACCATTAATTAAAAATAGTTTACAATTATTAAACTAATAATAATTTGTGACAAACCATTATGGAGGCCAGGGGTTAATGGGTAATGTCTGTAAGTATCGTCTGTAATGACTCAACTTAGTAGATACTATAGTACTTTAGACACAGTAATACACGCCTGCTGCACATACCTACTGGAACTACTGTTAACAGTCATTGACATAACCATAAACATACCAACACTAACAGATAGCACTGAACACTGAATTCTCATGGGATTTTAACATGTGTAAAATATGATTTTTTTGTGTAAGCCTCATATATAAATATGGTATAATGTACAGTATGAGACTGCAGACTTTACAGGCATTACACAAAGTGTCATGGGTTTGGGGGATGCGGCTATCAAAATGTAAAAATATTGGTATATATATAGTCTGTGTTTGTGTGGCTGCCATGGGGACAGCAGCCAACTTTCCCACTACTTTGACAAACAGGGATAAGAGGGAGACAGAGCTCGTTCATTGCAGCTTAGTGCTGGCTGGCTCCAGGCTGAGCTATGCCAGGCTTAACCTCATAGAAACTATGAGAAACTTGAATATAGTCCGTCTGACCATCACGCACTGTTCTTAAGGACTAATCACTTCCCACAGAAGACAGCACTGCTGTCGCATTACATCTGACTGACAGCCAGGTGGCCGTGGGTAGGAAACGCACTTCTACTGGCATTGGACATGGGTGTCATCGGGCCCCTCTATGGGTGCTTGGCATACTGCATAACTATGCTAACGTTAGCGATCACATGTACACTGATCATCACAACGCCAAAGGGAACACTGTAAACACCAAAACACATTAACAAACACATCAACAGGGACACATCTGCCGGAGCTACACTGCACAACACCAGCGACATAGATAGTTTTGTGTGTGGAAACACAGTGCAAGAGGCAGTTGTGTATCGCTATTCCACTTCGATGGACACAACGTTTCCCCGAGCTGTGATGACTATTCACAAAAAGCGATATCAAAGGAGGATATCTTTTTCTCGTCATCACATTTCATGGCCACAAATAAATAAGGAAGGGACAAGGGGACGCTTCGGGGACCACGAAATGACGGACGCACAAATACAGCTGTGCTGCGTGGATACCTCTGGCAGTCAAAGTCAGAGGAGTAGGCACCTTCTGAATGTGCTCGGCTCATCCTAGTGGAACGCAGTAACCTGACTGCCTCTTCTCGGCGCATGGGGTAAACTCTGTGGTTGTGGCTGGCGGATAAAAATAGCTGGTCAGCGTTTTACAATAAAAACACCATGCAAAGGAACATGTAATATCTTATTTTGATCCCCAACAAGCCTGCACATGCTCCTTGTTGTATGGTCACCTGCTTGGGCAGGTCTTAGTGTTGTAGTATGACAGTGACATTCTATACCAACCATACAGCCACATTAGATTGTTTCAGTTGAAAGCTAATATATTACTGCATTTTGATATATATTATTATAAATCCAGGTTAGAGAAAATCACCTCTCCTGGACAAATATAAGAAAAAAAACACATGGACCACTTTTTCATTTACAATGTAGAAACCATAATGTCTCTGCTGACCAAACCAAAGACAGAATCAGGCTGCTTATATTGTATGACAATCCTTTGTACATAAAGCAGAGTACCTAATTAAGCATATGGTAGAGCTCATAAACATGTTACATTATGTTGGTGAAGGATGCTTTGCATGATGATGAAGACAGTGCTCAATGTTGATATTAGATGATGGTATACTATCTAAATGTATTTGTCCTTGTACATAATAAATCCTGTATATACCTGACCTGCATACTGACAAGCCAATGTGATAATCAAATAATAAAAGTTTACATTAGCTTGAAGCTAATGCATCATATATTACACAGACAGGTGTCATCCATTCAACGCTCCAGTGATCTGGTGGCCAGCGTCTGTGACAGGTAACACATCTTTTGTTGAAGTTGGAGAGGTGGAAAGTGGGGATAGGGTGGGTCGAGGAGAGGGCTTCATGCAAGCTCAGGTAACGGTCTACCTGCTGTCCCTTTGAGGATGGCTGATAGGCTGAGTATGTCTGGTTCGAGGTAGGGTGAGAAAATGGCTGGGACCCCGCAGAGGAAAGAGAGAAGAAAGAGATGGTTCAATGAGGCTGAGGAGACAGAGGAAGAGGAAGAGGAATGGTGGTCAGGTGTGGAAAATAGACAGAGCAGACGGAATGCCATTCACACATGATTGAAAACCACCTGACACACGTATTGCGTCACAATTTAGTTTCAATACTTTCTATACATTTGAAGGTAAGGTTACATTACCTAAAAACAAAGACCCAGACCCAACGATGACACATACATTTTAAATAACATACCCAGCACATCTGATATATAATATGTATGAATGTGGAACAATATATGTATGCATTTGATACATAATATATATCAAATTCAAGTTAGTAGAATTCTGGAATAATTCCAAATACTCCAAGACTATGGAGCCATGTCTTATCCAAAGTGGTGCAAAGCAGCAACATAAGGGTTTTTGCTAGTTTCAGAGCAACAGAGTTGTCATTTCCCCGTCCAGCGCCCACGTTGTTTAAATAGCTGTGATGGGTACTGTCTCACAGGATTTTATTTCGCTGACTGTTCCAAAAGTCAGAACAGAGTTTGGAAAATAAGCTTTCTTGTACTCAGCCCCATCAGCTTGGAACACCTTACAACTGTGCTTTAAATTGAAAGCAATTGTTCCTCTTGTAAAAAAAAAAAAAGTATTTTTAAATCATTGATTGAGGCTGATTCCTTGACCTTTCGCTGTTTATAAGTTAGTTGTGTTATTGTTGCTACATATTTATGTTGCTGTTTTCGTATGACTTCCAGGACAGCCAAGACACTCTTGAAAAAGAGATTCTAATCTCAATGTGAGAGAAAGAGAGGAAACAATTGTGAATGCACTTGCGCCCATTTGAGTGCCCGTGGGTGCATGATTGACCAACAAAAAACTGGTCTAAAGTCAATGGTGCGCTGAAGTATAAAGATAGTAGCATCTATGGCGGGTGCACAATGTGCATACTCTTTCCTTGTTAAACACGCAAGGATATGCAAAGAATTTAAATGTTATATTTTTAGTGTGTAGCCTACATCAACATATTTTATGGCTCTCCGTGGAATTTCGCTCTTGCCTAGATCGTCTGCTCCAGCTCTTTCACAACCGACTGGTATAATAGTAATCCACCAAGGTGCAGGCATGCCTGTGTTTTTAAAGGGAGATGACACTGATTGGTTTATTGTATGTTACGCCCAAAACACGCCCATGAATAACAAAGACCAACCCTTTTGAACCAGCAACTCAATGTTTCACCTATAAGCATGCAGCAGCGGCGCTCCATGAGAACAAGAGAAATGGAGAGAAGAGGACTCTTTATCTTATCTCATTATAAAGTTTATTATAGCGCTACAGAGGGCGCTTCTTATCCAGGTCAATTCACACACGTAAAACAGCACATTAAAACTTAGCGCTTAGCCTACCTGATGATGTCAGCACAACTATTACCATACCTAGCAGTATAACAAGCACGGGGTAGATGTCAACATGACGCAAGTAACGCTGATAGTAGATTCATTATTATCATTTGCCGAAAGGAAAACAGTTCTGCAACTTCACGTGAGCATCAGTACAGTACAGTAACGACAGCAAACACACTCATTTGCAAAGTAGGCTAAGGAAACAAAATGCTTGTGAAATCAACAACATTACTGTCTGGCTCCTTTGGATTGTCTGCTCAGAATTTGTCCCGAAAATCACACTAGCATAGCAGCTAATCAGCTAGCATAGCAGCTAATTGCCAATAGCATTTCTTACCCTTTTACACTTTATTTAGTCTAATAGTTATGCAATATGTGCACAAAATAGGTGATTGACCACAGTGGTGCACATGTACCAATTTCCAAAAATACCTTATTTATTACTTGTTTATTGCTTGTGCTTGATTCAGCCATATAGGCATACCAATATATGGCAGAGACACCTACAGTAAGGCTCTGTAGTTATAGTAGTGTAGCCTACTGTTTAGCTCTGTAAAGTTGACTCTGCATAGTTATGGTATCAATTAAAAACATGTCAAGTCTAGTAGTAATTTCTGCCTATTTTTCCTGTCATACTAGAACTACAGACTTAGGTCGGGCACACACTACAGGATAATAAGATTTCCGATTTTTTAATTCAGGACTGGGTTATTCGGGAATAGAATCGGTTGGTGTGTGGTGTGCTGTTTCAGCCATATCGTTGCCCTCCACACACACAGCGATCAAAGCAGTAAAACATATCGTTAGGTGTGTTGTCTCTTAATTGGTAGGATCGTCTAGTGTGTACCCAGTTTAAGAGCCCATTCAACAAATGTCTATATACTGTATAACTAAGATATTAGTGTAGCATTTTTTCCAGCGTTTTTGTTCCAGGGTACAAAACATTCATATGATCATGTTTCCTTGCTTTCCATCACCAGAAAGCAATATAGATATTCTCAGTATGATATACTGTACAGTAGAGTATATTTAAGTAAATAAAAGAAAATAAATAAATCAAACCCAGAGAAATACCATACCATACCACACCACCGGAGGAACTGGAAGGTGAAGGAACTTTGGACAGCCATAAGAAACATATGGCACTGTGTGTATGTGTATCGATATGCTGCTCTGCACTCAGCACACACTTGCGTTCCCCATCGTTTCTTCATGCATGCTTGCGTGTGCATGCAGGGGCTGTACACATTCTCAGGTAGTACGATGGCAGGTGTACCTGTCAGGTGAATAGTTGTCCTGGGACACTCTGTGGTAGTCCACTCTAGTGGAAGAGCTGTACTGAGAGAAGCCTGGGTCATAGGCCGGGTCCACACTTCTGCTGTATGACAGAAGTGGACTGGATCACCTATCCTGTACTGCACGCCACACACACGCCTGATGGCTTAAGCTTTGCAAGCATGTTTGTGAAATGCAACCTTTAGAAATATAGATACATCTTAAGTATGGTGCAGTGTTCAAGAAGTGGAAGTTATTTGAAATAGCTTCCATGTATGGGGATTACACCGTATAAAAGACATGGTGGAAGAACTAGCCCTTTTCCCTGAATAAATCTATTTGAATGAACACTGATAATAGGGTCTCAACAAATAAAAGCTTAACATAAGACCATCGATTTATAACCTGATTATCCCATGGAGGTACAGACGCATGACTGCCCAGTTGATTTTTAAGTGTCAGTTACCTGGAGGGAGGCGGGACGCTGGGAGAGCGCGAACGCGCTCTGTTTATGTCCAAGGAACGGGAACAGTGGTTGGACGACATAACCTGCTCGGGGACCGACAGCGTGGAGCTCTGGAAGTCCCTACCATTTGGTCGGTAGTCTACGGAGACAAGAAGCCAAGATTGACAGATGAAAGAAAAAGTAGGGGAAAAAAGAAAATGACTACACTCAAATGACTCATTACAGTCATAGAAGCTAGTCTGAAGATGTGTATGCTGGGAAATCCCAGGCACATTGATTTATTAACGGCATTTGTGCCAGCTCGCTCGATCCTCAGATGGGACCTACTTGTCTGTTCCAAAGTCCAGGCTCAAGACAAAGACAAAAGATGACCAGGCTTTCTCCATCTGTGCCCTGGGACTTTGGAACGCCCTACCTGTGGAAATAAGGCTAGCAGACTCCGCAGAATCTTTTAAAATTATTCTTACAACACACTATTATAAACTTGCCATGTGATGTAGTCTTTTACTGTAGTTCGTAGATTGTATTCTTCTATTTCTATGTTTATAAAAAAAAAAAAAATTTTTGTATTTAATTTTTACATTGATTATATATTTTGTTAATGTTTATGATCATCTTGTTATTGAAACTATATATACTGTATAAATATTTAACTTTCATTCAGTTTTTATTTTGATTGATTATTCTGCTTTGTTCTGTCTGTCAAAGCACTTTGTAAACGCTTTACAAGTTGCTCTATAAATATAGTTGATTATTATTATTATTATTATTATCATCAAGTAGTCTAACAATCCTGTTTGTACATACATTCTTGTAGATATTTAACAACAGACATAATGCTAATATGTTTTCAGTTAAACCTTTTTACTCCCTTTAGTACTAAAATGTTGTGTAAGTAAGCTAATTCACACACATTTCTACACACCAGTTAATTAAATATGATTCTTGTGTGTCATTGTCTTACTGATTTCAATCAACAGGGCCAACAAATAGGACCCAGAGTGCAGGAGCAAGTGTGTGTGTGTAAGTGCGTGTGAGTGAGGCTTAGCATAGGGGTATTCCCCTTGCTGTGAGTGAAGGGCAGAGAGACCTGATGAGAATACTAAACAAGCCAGGGTGTAGGCTTCCCTGTACTATATCATCTGACCCTACTGTATAATACATTCCTCCAACAGCAGCTGTTGAGGATCTTACCCGTGATTACCCCAACACCGTCTTCACAGTCATAGTCTGAAATCTCACTGTCACTTATCCTCTGGGACCCTTCAGTGAGATGAAAGGAGGGATGAGAGAGGTGTGGGACAGGAGTGACAGATTGAGTAACAGACCGACACAAAGAAAGAGAAGAGACAACAGTCTATTTACATTGATCCTGTTCTTTCAATCTATTTGGTCAGATCTGGCACAACTTAGTCTATTGGTTCAATAGCGAACACCAGGCGACAACTGTTTTCTCTAAAACCACCACTATATACTGAGGGGTGGGGGAATGATGCTCTTTTTGTCCAGAGTCAGTCCCCATTGGCTTCCAGACACATTCACATTCAGTCCAGATGAATCAACTGGACACTTGGCTACTTCTTCAGAAATGACAAGTGCTGGCAGTGCCTCTCCCCACCTCTAAACTCAGTCGGCTGGAAACTGTTGCTCACCTGTTCATGTGCATGATTGATACACCTCATTTGTCTTCTTCATTTAGGCTACTTTTGAATGATCAAAAAGCATCACTACATTTAATTACACAAGCTATAGATTGTGGTGTCAGTGTTGTGGATAGCTATTTACTAGCCGTCAGTAATAGTCCCGCAACTTCCTCATTCCCGTTTTCTCGGGTGTCCGCGCAAACTCAGAAGGTATCTTAAAGAGCGTCCTCTGCACAACTTGCACAAGCACACTAGCACCACCAAAATGGAAATTAGGCTGTTGCCAAGCGACTCCCAGTCGCTATTCCAAGCATTGGTGTAGTTCTAGCTTTAGGGTTAAACAATATCAAAGTCTCAGTTTGTAAATGGAACACATTTGGCAGAAATGATAGCCTATGTATCCATATTTTGCACACAAGGGAAAAGGTAGGACAAACCAATTAAGTAACTCTTAGACCTATTTGTGTTTGTGGATCTTAGATAAATCTTAAACACATAAACAAGCAAAACATAGTGGCCACATCATTTCAAATTGTGAAACGGTAAAATGGGATACAAGTACAAAAGAAGGGAGAGATCATTGTGTCCTGATTCTCCTGTCCCTGCACCCTGTGCCTGTCCTGTCTGCTACCCTTGCTTGAACACCAACACAAATTACATGCAGACAATATTCAGTGCTTTGCCATTATTCTGAGAGGCCATACAGCATACAGTCAAATTAACAGGCTAGTATGTTGTAAACAAACATATCCGAATGAAATGTTCAATCCATGGCCCATGTACAAGTCTTAAAATTGACTTATTCTGTATATTAGAGGAATATGTTTGGTAATTTAGACACATCCAATTAAAGTAATAGAGAATGTAGCAGAAAGGTGGTCATACTGGTCTTATAAAGGTGGAGAATTGGGCACAATAATGACTTTTCCAAACAGACATCAACATTCTTAAGATCCACAGAATGACATGGCTGGCATTGTGGGCTCCTTTACCTGAGTTGTATGAATATGAGCCTTTATCTGTGGAAGCAGAAGTAGTATGGTGATGATGTGTTACAGTATTATTAACAGACAAAAGAACTACACATCACTGCTGCTGCTGTTAATGCAGAGGGTAGTCATAAACAGCTGCAGTAGCTAGTGACCTTAGCATCAGTCAGAGGAACAAAGGTTAAGTTAATGATATTTGAAGTTTCTGTTCACTTGAACTTTAATTTACTTAATGTTCAAATACACTTGATACTTTTATTCCACT
Source organism: Amblyopsis rosae (assembly GCA_025399935.1). Taxonomy (NCBI): domain Eukaryota; kingdom Metazoa; phylum Chordata; class Actinopteri; order Percopsiformes; family Amblyopsidae; genus Amblyopsis; species Amblyopsis rosae. The sequence continues at coordinate 528,336 of JAODTR010000008.1, read as the reverse complement.
ATAATTACATTTGTATTAAATGAAAAAATACTTTTATACAAATGTTATATTATACTGTGTTTAATAAACAAGTTTTCAGTGTAGTGTCTTTCAGCAGGGTATGAATTGCTTTGACGTGTGTAGCTCTTCCCTAGTATGTAGCAGCATACAGTACAGTCTTAATGCCCGTGGCCTTGTCTTACTTTGCAGCCTCCTTGTGGGGCTCTCTCCGTGGAGCTGTCGCCGTTGTGTATTTGGGGAGGCGCGGGGGAGGGGCACGGAGGAAACGTCATGAGTCTGTAACTTGTACCAATGTGGTTCATCGTCCAATAGTGCCGTCTCCAGCTCAATTAGGATCTGCAGCAGAAATGGGGACTGGTTTTACCACATGGGTGCCCATGCACTGTGCACATGTAGATGTGGATGCACTGTAAAAAGTGTTATTAATAACTTAGTCAACTAGTTATTAACTGAGTTATACTAACGGTGCAGTAGGACACTGGAGAACTGAAGCGCGTTTAAAAATATGATATACAAGCAGTAATACACATCACCTTTAACCATCTGATATATCGAACTGCATAACATAATTCATTTACTCGACTTGTATGGTCACTGTGACATTGTGACATACAGTATGTTAAATCTATTTTTCCCTAATACAAGTGTAACTACAAAACATGATCAAGATATACTACTATGTTTTGCACTACACTACCATAAAGATATCATTAGCCTGAATCATCAAACCCTCTTCTTTGCTACATGTAAGTTATGTAAGTAAGTAAGGTAAAGTAAAGGTGCTTTTATTGTCACATGTAGCAAAATGTGTTCTCTGAATTTAACCCATCCCTCAAGGGAGCAGTGGGCAGCCACTGTGCAGCGCCCGGGGACCAACTCCAGATATATGCCAGTGTCTCTGGTCACATGACACTGAGAGAGTGAACCTGACATGTTCTTTGGATGTGAGGGAAACCAGAGCACCCGGAGGAAACCCACTCAGACACAGGAAGAACATGTAAACTCAAACTAGATAACTAGATAACATACAGTAAGATAGTTCTGCTGGATGTACACAGGAGAGATGGAATCAACAACACCATGGACAACAAACTTGGCCTAGCCAAAGACTTTATTTTGTTTTTTTTATTGAAATGTAAATGTTATCTATAATACGTGTAATAAAATATGTACATTTTAGGAGTGATAATATTATTGTGCTTCTTTTTTTTATGAGCTAGGTGCCCGCGGTGCCGAACCTGCCTTTGGAGCCCTATTCTCCTTACCTCTCCCAGGAACTCACTCTCCTCCTCTCTGACCCTGGCCTGGTCCCACAGCGTGATCTCCAGCATACGCTCCCGGAACTCCCGCCGGTGCACAGGCGAGTACATAAAGGTCTGGTTCCACTTGGGCTCTAAGGATTTCTTAACTGTTTTTGTTCTCCTCTTGCTTTTGTCACTGGAGGAACAATAATTCAAACTGTTTTTATTTACCACCATGGTAGGGAAGAGCCACGAAACAACAGGTTAGCAACACCACACAGCACAGAGAACAGCACCATTGCATACGGGGGTGTGAACAATATAGAATTATTTCCCTGGCTGTGTCCCAAAATGTTAAGAATGGTACATGGGCTATGGATAGAAAATGTATCTCATTTGGATTTCCAGAACAATCTTTCCTACTGCTAATGCTTACACTACTGCTACTGGTGAAATGGGCCAATCGCACGTTACAGTGATAATAGTTCACTGGTTACACTATGCAAACTAAAGTGTTTAAGGAGGGTGGGTGGGGGGCTAATCCAGGTTTTTTTGTTTATATAAAGGACTCTCCTTAATGATGTTATAGCACCCTCAAAAGGGCAGGAGCTGTGTGAAAGGAGCACCTTAGGTGTAGGAGGGGTGGCACTTTTGCTGAACGATAGTGCTTTTGTGTATTATCAAAAGTCTTGCTTTGTGCATGGAGTCTAGTGACATTGCCTTAAAATCACCAAAACACTGACACAACGGTGTATCCTCCACCAAAAGCTGCTTTTGTGCCTTTCCATTGAGACGCCGTAAAATGGTGTTCAGAGGAGACATCTGGACATTTAGCAGTAGCACTGTGAAACCAGTGCTGTATACATAGCCTGTGTCCTGCAGTTATACTGTTAAACTCTTCCATTTCCCATGACAACCAATGAAAAGCTACAGTATGACATGAGTTTGGCATCACCACAGCACACATGCAGGAAATCACAATCCTAAAACACAAATATATAGTCCATATACATAATCTGCACATTGGCATCATATTTCTTTGCTGATGAGCTACTCCATTCATCTAAGATAAAATAATATGTAAATTCACTGGAATAAACTGTACTGTAACATAAACATTTTCTATTCTTACCTTCTATCAGGGAGGAAGTAGATTTTAACATAGGGGTTCCTGGGTCGGCCATCTTCCCTAGGCGGCAGGTCCTTAGCACCCAGGATTGTGACGATTAGCTGGTGGCCTACTTTATCATACCACAGTTTGACCTGCAAGGGGCAAGAGCAGAGGTCACTTGATCAGACAGCCAGTAGGAAAAAGAACAAGGGGAGCAATGCTGGAGAAGACAACTTCATAGAGGCTAGCAGCACTTTGTTTTCTGAAGGGAAGGATCAGGATCTGCTCAAGGCCTATCGCTGCACATTGTATGTACCCACAAGTTTTGACAGGCTGCCGCGAGATTGTTTTCTCCTGCATCTGTTCTCTGGGGAAACAGGAAGTACGTATTTCTGCAGCTACAGTAGCATGTTGGCTATCATCTGGTCAACTCTCATGCTGTCATACCGAGTAGGGCAATATATCAAAGCTGAAATGTTTGTTGAAATGTAGAGATGTTAGAAATATGCACATCCCATATATGAATGAAACGTGTTTATTTAATTAGTTTCCATTTAATAATTGTATACAAATAGAGTAACATAATAATTATAAACATAAAATGTATTTAAAGGAAGTGCATAACTGAATTGTATGCCATAGGTGTAAAAAGGCTACGTTTTCTGGAATGATCAGTGTGCTATCTACACATAATGATAGTGTCCAATACTGTTCTCTCGGTTATTGGTGAATGGATATCAATATGCAGAAACTGACCATGCACTGGTTAGTGAAATAAAATATAGCTTACACCACTGGGAAGTATGGACACGTGTTAGAGACACTTAGAAGAGACAAGGCACATAGAAAGAATGGAAGATACAAACAGGATTTCTAAGCTCTTGTCCATACTTGAGTGAACATGTTATGGAAAATGTAATTATATGCATGCATCAGAGCAGGCATCAAGGCAAGAATGCAATAATGACACACAAGACTGTAAAGGTATTAAACAAATTGTACTAAATGAAATGCTAGATTGTTGCTCACTACAAAATGTAACATACAGTAGAATGCAGTCATCTTCAAAAGATTTCGTTGAAAGTGTGTAACAACATTTAAATGTGTAATATGAAATTGACTTGGGTTTGTTAAAGAAAAGTTAATAGAATGAACCAAAAGGCTGTTCCAAGGAGAAATACCTCACAGACACACATACATGTACATAGTGTACTGTACTGTGTGCACACACACACACACAGTCATACATTATGTATATACATCTAGTCTCCCTTATACTCTACTGAATATAGACCTATATTTATAAAGTACATCTAAATGATTTAATGCAATGCAAAAGAGGCATTGTTCAAATTAGATGGCATTCACTCTAGGTTATTCTCAACCAAAACCAAACTATTAACTGCAACTGGAATGTCAGGATAAAATAGAGCGTCACAATTTAATCAAGGATTTAATCAAATCAAAGTCTGTTATTCACTAGGTACAATTTGCTTACAATTCATTACCTCATTAGCACAGGTAAGCTCAAACCAATGGATGTAAAATTGGTATACTGTATCTTCACATAACATAAAAACTCCACATCCATTAACCATAATGTGTGGTTCTTTGTTACTTTAACACGACACATGGTTGAATCCCTTTTTAGGCCTGTGCTGCTTGTATACTGTATCACACAGAAACAGAAACAAAAGTAAAACAGAAAATTCAGTGAGACACCCTCCTGTGTTGCCAAAGTTTTGCTGTGTCAGTAACAAGAACCAAATCCATGCTGTTATGTTACCATTATGTAAGAAATGCAGTGGCAATGGAAGGGGAAAATAGGTACATGTCATAATATACTTTATTGAAGAAAGGAACACTTGAACTGAACTATATTTACATACATGTACTGTATATTCCTACTTTAAAAGATCTAGCAACAGAGGAGTGTCTAACATGTAGTTTACATTAGTTGGGCATGCAATACCCAGGCAGAACATCAAATGGGTGGAAATGACCACAATGAGTGCTAATAAACATACTCATAATCATGATTTTAGTAAAGAGAGGGGCAGAGCTGTCAACTGATCACCATCTGGTGGTGAGTTGGGTCAAGGGGTGGGGGAAGACTCTGGA
>JAODTR010000008.1:509498-520252 GCA_025399935.1 Amblyopsis rosae | reverse complement strand
GGGAGCCTCTAGCGTTCAATAATAATTACTACACTTGCGTACGTCTTGCTCATGCAAGGTACCTCGCAGTGCCGCACAGTCTCGGAAAATCTGCCAAAGCACCTCGGACAAAAAGAATCAGCAGATCTATAGATTGCTCACATGCTTTCATTTCGTGCAGGTCTTTCTCACTGCTTGGCAAGGGGCGCCTGCCTGGTTTTAATGGGAATGGGAGCTGACATTGCTTGGTGTATTGGGCCTCATGTACTAACATGTTAGCGCCCGTTTTTAGGTGTAATTTCATCGTACTTTGCAGCACGCACGTGGCTAAAACGATATTCTGCCTGCTAAAATAACACAGGATCGCAAGTTGTGCTTTCCTATTCATGCATATGCATTCATGGGAGGGTCGAGGGGAGATTTGGAGGGTCTCACAAAAATATGGGAGGAGACGCGGCATGAGAGATTTGTTACCTATTCCGTTGAATGTATGAAAACTGCGATGCCAAGCGCAAATCGGTTGGCGGTGAAAATTCTCCGCCTTTGAAAAGCATGTTATCCCAGTAAGCGTGTTTCACAGCAAGATAAATCTCAGCAGAATACACGCCATAAAGAGATGTGTTAAAGGATTTGATTGCTTGTGTCGTGTTAGAATAAATGTTTATTCCACTTCATTAATTTGAACCCAGGGGTCTAGCCTCCGGCAGGTAAGTTCAATTCAAGACAACAAGGGAATAAACACATGAGTATAAATAGGGGTTACTAAACAGCACCAGGTGAGTTGAATCACAGCCGGGGATGACAAGTACATCCAACGTAAAATGCGATGGCACAGCGTGTGCTATCTGCGGTCTGGTTGTGCTCACTTTTACGTTGCGCTCGCTAACGTACGTACATGAGGCCCTTTGTCTCCAGAAGCAGAGTGATTTGAAAGCAGTGATTTGAATTTAAACCAAGTGCACCAAGCCTGACTGACCACGGTCAACACAAACAAATAATCAGCGTGAAAATCTATCACCAATGAAATCAATGTCTGATAAGGGATGATCTTTCTCGTCTTAATATCCTTGCCGCATTTTTTATGTAAACCAGATGCAGTGCCATTGTTGTTTTGCTTCTTGCTGTGGGATCAATATGTTTTATTGATTAATATTATTGATAATTATTATTACCATTAGCATCGCAAAATCTGAGGCCATGGTTCTCAGCAGGAAACCGATAGAGTGCCTACTCCAGGTGGGGAATGAGTCCTTACCCCAAGTGAAGGAGTTCAAGTACCTCGGGGTCTTGTTCGCGAGTGAGGGGACATTAGAGCGGGAGATTGGCCGGAGAATCGGAGCAGCGGGAGCAGTATTGCAATAGCTTTACTGCACCGTTGTGACGAAAAGAGCTGAGCCGGAAGGCAAAGCTCTCGATCTTCCGGGCAATTTTCTTTCCTACCCTCACCTATGGTCATGTAGGGTGGGTCATGACCGAAAGAACAAGATCACGGGTACAAGCGGCCGATATGGGTTTTCTCAGAAGGGTGGCTGGCGTCTCCCTTAAAGATAGGGTGAGAAGCTCAGCTATCCGTAAGGAACTCGGAGTAGAGCCGCTGCTCCTTTGCGTCGAAAGGAGCCAGTGGAGGTGGTACGGGCATCTAGTAAGGATTGCCCCCTGGGTGCCCCCCTTGGGAGGTGTTCCAGGCACTTTTGGCTGGGAGGAGGCCTCGGGGAAAACTCAGGACCAGGTGGAGAGATTATATCTCCGGATAACCGAGAGATGGATGGATTATTATTACCATGGATTCTAGTCTGCCTTTGCAACTTGATTTACCAGCTGCTCCATACTAGGTTAAAGAGGTTACACCCAGGTACATGCTTAAAGGTGCAGTGTGTAATATATTTAGTTAAAATCATTCAAAAATCAACAAATAATATAAAAAAAGAAATATATGTTTTGAAATGTCAAAGACCTACCTGAAATTAACAGATGGCTCAGGCCCTTAGCCTTGTAATATCACTTTGTACCTCAAGGGGCAAGGTGAGTCACTAGCTTCCAGGCTGCCCTCAGACCAACAACTGAGCAGCGAGCTGAAATCTACTCGGGGTTGCTTGTAACCCATTGGCTTAATGTTCTGAGTGTATGAAAAATATGTCTATTAAATCTCTCTAAATAGTGTGCATTTGAATCAGTTAATGGAAAGGTATTTTTAAACGAGCGCTGATTGCACAAGGAATTGAAGTGAGTGAGAATCTAGCCTAGATAGTAATATGCTCAAGACATAGACAATAAACCATTTCTTTGTTCTAGTGCAACTATAGCCTAGTTTGTTCAAGTACAAGACGTAGTTATAACCTGATCGCTATGCCCAGCCCCTGCCTTTGCACTGGAGACGAGACGCATGTTGCTTTCTACCGCTGGATAAATCAGAAGTGAGTAGCAACCTAAATGGATTATGTTTGATGCTGACTCAAAGTATCTTCTGGACTGGTAAGTAAACCGCTATAAATGCAAATGTGCAAGCTTCTTGCCAGTGTGCTCATCTGTCAGAAGCTTGCCCGTGTCCCCACGCACACCCCAGACATGCATGCTTTATGTTGATTGTTGTGTGGAAGTAGCCTATACAGTAGGTTGGAGTTTATCATGTGTTCCTTTGCCATTTATGAATGTGTGTGTTCTGTTATCTGTCGGGTTGTTTACCAGTAACAACATGTATTAAATTCCAAGCAAGGCTATTCCCTGGTTTTTGTGTTTCTAGTCGTCTGGCCTGCACTCGCTGCAAGTAGGTCATAGAGGTCAAGTAGGAATGGAAAGGGAGATGTAAATGAAATAATCAACTCTCCCAGACATGTTTCAGCTTGATTCTAGGCTCATTATTTCGATGACATCAGCTACTATATCAGTGTAATGTTGTGCACACAGCAAAGGCAATAGCCAGACTCACTTGATTCCAGCTGTGCATGTGTGCTGTCGGGTATCCTTGGTACATCCCTGCGCAGCAAAAAAAAGAAAGTGGATAGGGGAATCAACTGAGGTAAATGCTGAATGCATTGTGCATTCATGGCCCTAAGTACAGTATAGCATTAGTATCCATTCACCCAGCACTGAAGCTGGGATGGCACAAAGCATGCACTGTTTCTGGTGGTACTGTACTAACAACCCTGGGCTGGCTTGTGGGACTGCACATCTCTTTCTACTGTACATTATTTAATCCTCAAGAAAATGTGTCAAAATTAATAAGAAATACAACAATTTATGTAATTCCCTTCATAGACACTTTCACTACATTTCTGAACTTAAAGTGTCTCTCGCTATCAGCTGTTAATGTGCAATTATATTATTCACAATTTCATGCATGAGGTAACATTATACTTGTGACACTATACTTGACTGCTAAAGAAAATATTGAAGCAAGTGCATCCCAATAGTTAAACGTACAGTATATAGCAGTATGCCACAGTGTATTTGGTAAGGGCTCACCCTATTGGCCGTGAGACCACAAGCTCCACTTGGGGTTCAGGCTTAGATTCTAGAATAATATTGTAAACCTCTTTAAATGTAGCTCCTTGTAAAAGTCTCCCGTTCCACTCCAACACTTGGTCACCTGGAAATAATGTATTGAATTATGATATACAGAATATGCAGATTATACATATATTGGCATGGCATAGATAAAACGTTTAACATGATGTTAAACATTTTTCATTAACTCCATTATGTTCACCTGATATAACAATGTCAATTTATTTATCTAGCAAATGTAAACAACCAAAGTTGTTTACAGAAGGTATAAACACCATATTGTACAACATGTCAAATACATTTGTCATATTGATAAGGTAACGACAAGTGATGCTCATGTATGGGGATTTGGAAAGCATTTACTTTTGTTTGGTTTCATAATACCTGGCCGGAGGTGTCCGACAGTGTCCGCTAAACTTCCTTTCCTCACTTTGGTGATGAAAGCACAAAGCCTACCAGATTCTGTCATTTTCCCACCTACCACCTGTGCAAGACACAATAAGCAATTATACTTCACTAGAACGTACTGTAAGTAGACCTGGCAGTGTTCAATCGCAATGCAACTTTCACGAGTCCCAGAGGTATTACATATTGAAGGCAACATTAATCAACTGCTAGATTATAAGACTGTACTGTATATGATTGGTACTACTGTGGTTCAGTGATGTACCATTTTCATCTAGAAAACTTGTATACATTTTACTGAATGGACGCTATAGGCAATCAGTATAAAAAATCAGATACACACACATCAAATTCTGCTGGGCTGGGCTTGAGGAATAAATGGGTCTCCGTACATGTAAAATACCAAATATACTGTACTAGGATAAAATTAAATATACAATTTCAATGGCATCTTTGTCATATGAAAGAGTTGAGACAAAGACCACTGTTAAACATTATATCTGACTGTTTTGGCCAGCTTTCAAGTGTTTCAATCCTGAGATGTTTTTTTTTATGCAACAAGATTACAAAAAACAGACCATAACAGAAGTGCATCATAGAACACAAAATGGTCTAATGCAATCCATGGAGTTTACCTTACTATGCTACCTCTAGGTGTGAATGCCACTAACTCACAAACATGTGGTACAATTGGTAATGTTGAAAACCACATTAGAGTGAGTTGTCAGCGTCCACTGAGTCTGAGATCATGTTTGGATAATGTATACTGGTTCTAAATATCAAACACAACACACAGCTAATTAACTCTTACATCAATATGAATTCAGAGTAACACAATGATATAATCAATAATTGGAAGCCAAGGGGGCAAATTAGCCAAATGAGCAAGCCAGACCAGGCTGCCACAAGGGAGTGGGACTCACTGTGGAATATTCATATTACTGGATGTACAGAAGTGCATTAACATACAATAGATGAACAGAGACACCCTTAGCTCACCTTAAGTCCAAGCAGTGCGCCAGAGTCTCGGGGTACACTCCCATCTTTCATGCGCTTGTTGAGCAAAATGCGCCCTATTAGGCGATCCCCATCTTTGGACGGTTGCCACGTCACTGGGTGCTACAAGTCAGAGCAATGACACAATTTCTGTTTTACAATTTATATACTTGGAAGTTATCACTTCAGAAGAAACTAATGCATGTTCATTGTGATCAGGTGTGGGAAAGGAGGGATTCATGGAGAAGGAACAAAGATTGTGTAGCTTCACTTGAAAGACGTTCACCCAAGCTCTCTTAAACAATATACTTTTGATGTTTAGATAGAATTTGTATTTTTAGATAGAATGATCCATTAAATGCTTTCAACTAATAAAAAACTGACCAAAATAAACAAAATAAACAAAATAAACAAATGCATTTTTAAAGTGGAATTTAACATAGTTTAACTCTTCAAATCTGTAGATTTAAAGATTGCCTCAATATTTTACCCATAAACGTTTGCCATATATGAATATTCTTGTTTAAGATACGTTGTTTTCATCCATCTAATAGTCATTGAGGTATTATTACAGTACATGATGTGTAGGAGTGTTCTTGTAGCTTATGCATGGCCTACGGTTTTACAAGCTCTCTCTTCAATGTGCTTTGCTTTACATACATTACCCAGTAGAGTCTAAGATCTCTACATTTATTGTTACAGAACCAACAGCAAGACAGAGCCATGTATTGCCTGTATTGGGGAACATTGTCCCCACATGGGTGTTGTCTGATGTTGGGCCAATGTCTGCTAATGATTTGACAATTGACAACTGGCAACACCTCTATCACTCTAACAGGACAGGACAGAAGGTTCATGCTTCGGTTCAAGAGGAACATATAGGGCCGTATAGAGCAACAGTATGCAAAATAAACAGTGAAGAATAAATGCTTATTTGCCTTAAGATTATATAGAGCTGACATGTATTAAAACAGGCTGTGGCCATATGCTTTAGATTATAACCGGAAGGGGACGACCATGTGATGTATGATGTCTATACACGATGATGCATACAGTATGTGTACGTGTCAAAGGTTTGAATGACAATGTGCATTATTTGGTGCTCCCAGAACCTAAAGTTGTCTATCTATAGAAAGAACAGCGTAGAGGGGTGTGCTCAACCACATACTCCAGTGTGAACCTTTAACATGTTATTTTACAGTATTGCTGACATCACGGGTGGGTATAATATTACCAATATCCTGAAGAGATTCCACACTAACCTTTTAAACAGAACCGGAGAACAAACATTGTGGAGCTTGTGTGAACAACCCATGTAAACGGTATGGTGAATATCATGCAGGACCACATGCAAAGTGACAGCCACAACACACTCAGCCCTTTAACCAGCTGAGGTGCAGTAGCAGCATGAAAATAGCCAAACATCATAGGGAGGTCAAATAAAAACAGTATTACAGTCTATTGCCGTGATGCATTTTAAGGAAGATCAAAAATCGCAAATTACATGACAGTATGAAATGAAGCCACAAAATGCAAAGAAAATTACATGGCAGACGAAGGCAGTAGAAGGGAAAAAATAAGAACAAATGTGCTTATTTCTTTTCACAACACCAATCCGATCTTCCCTGTTTTGTGTGATGGTTTCATTTGGAAAGGTGTACTCAATTTGGGTCTGATACTGAAGTGAGTGTAGAGGTTATGTTGGGTAGGTGGGGGTGTTAGGGTTGGAGGGTAGGGTCAGGCGGTCTGTGTAAAAGTTGTTCATAGACTAAGTAAAAATACAGCAGGAACACAAAATACGCAGGAGAACTAGCATGCAACTAGGAGAGACCCACATTCCAAAGGTTTCAATGCTTTAAAAACAATACGATATGTTTATGTATAAACGTCTGTCCCAGGGGACAGAAGTAGAAGGTAGCAAGCAAGAGGGCCCCGTCCCCGCGCAATACCGAGCAAAAATAACTGAAACAAACCCAAATCGCAAAGATGGAAATATTTAGTTTTCCAAAATTCCCAAAACAAATCCAGAAAAAATCTAAAAACATATAATCTACTTAAAACATAGTGACAGAAAGCAAACAGAGACTGGATGGGAACAGGTCAAAGTTCTTCATTTGTCGCAGTACCTTATCGCTATGGCTATGCTCCTCGTTTAGCGTTGTGCTACTGCACGTATCAACTCCCGAGTCTTTAACCTGCGGTTCGCACCAAGCCAAGTCCTCTTCCAATGAGTGGCCCCCAAAGTGCACCATTTTCTTTTGCCTCTCAGATAAGGTGTGTGTTGGCTCAGACATAAATGCCTGCTCAATAGTTTGTCTTTTTCCCCTTTGACTGCCCCCTACAGGTGTGGGATAGATAACAAATGAAAAAGAAATTAAATAAAAACATGCAGAGGTGAACAAAACAAAGGAGAACATGAGATGACAAAAGACTTTGGATAAAGAGAGCGGGGGAGGGGGGGGGCGAGGAAAGACAGGGAATGGGGACAGGGGGCAGATGGGCGGCCACCCCGCACATCTCACCAAAGACATTAGGGAGGCCTCGCTGCTGTGCCAAGACGCGTGGTCCCACCAATGGCCATCCAAATCTCCTAGGAGGGGAGGTCAGGGGGTGGGCAGGGAGGGTTAGAGGTGTGTGTGTGGGGGCGGGGGGGTTACACATATGCAACAGAGAGCACAGAGAGGACAGAGAGAGAGAGAGAGAGAGAGAGAGAGAGAGAGAGAGAGAGAGAGAGAGGAAACCGGTGAAGACACCAGAGCAACAACATATACAGACACCAACATGACACAAAGACACTTGGACACACACATAAAATCTATTACATGTATGTATATATACACACATATATATATATATATATATATATAATGTGTGTGGTTCTCTCACACACACACACACACTAGCGCTGGGCCTAAGATGAAAGAATTAGGCGTCTGTGCTATACAGTTCCAATAGAGTTAGGCTCTGCTATCTTATCCTGGCTGGATCTCTAGGAAGGATCCAGGGCAGATCACTAATATGTTTAACTGGGGACACAGACTGTTCTTCTACAGAAGCCCTTAACTGACCTCAATCTAAAGTGCACCTCAGAGAGCTTTTCAAGATGGAGGACCGGATTAGAAATAAACTATTATTCTACCATCAGTGGATGCACATCCTTGACAAATGTACAGGCTAGATGATGGCTGTAATTATGTTACAGTAATTTTAGATATTTTGCTTTATAAAGAATGGAGTGAGCAGTGGCATAAAGATATACAGGAGCATTTGTTTGCATCTACAGTACAATAGAGTATGTGTCTCTGTGTGTGTTTACTACATAACATTTGGAGGATCACCCAGGGTATGAATTTTGGGCAAATCAACGCTAACTGAGAATATAACACAAAAAAACACCATAATTACAACAATGCATTAATTAATCAGAACAACAGAATTCTTTTTTAGAATGTCTTTTATAATGTCTTGTTTATTCCATGTGGATTCTGCTGGCCAATCACTGTCCATTTCACAAATAAACTGGGAACATTTGATATTATTTATAATTAAAGCATACATTTAAGATTAAATTAAGACTGATGTACAGCTACTTTAACAATGAGTGCTTGTATGCATTCATAGCAAGTGTTAAAAGAATACTGTAATATAATATTTAACAAATAATTTGACATGCAAAATAAATCAATTTGATTGTGTGTAGTACTGAATCAATTACTACCAGCAGAGACATTTTATAGATTTGTATTGTGTATGTCGTATTGTGTATATTTTTTTTACTGTAAATGATGTCAATGGAAATGTTAATATTTTCATTGTAATGAATGGAGTATTTAATTTCATCCCATTACGTTTTTCTGCAGGTAAGGAAGCTAATGTCGAGGGTTTAACAAAAGTTCAATATTGCACGCATCAGAAAAAACATCATTATGCCTTGAGCCACAAACATCCCCTGCTCTAACATTCAGTCTAGAGGTCTTATCGAAAAGCATAAAAATAGAGTGTGCATACCCTACCTACTATATAAACTTGGGAAAAAAGCTTTTTGTAAAAGGGAACAAGGGTTTAAAATACAACTGTGTTGTACATAAAGATTTAGTTTAGTAGTGCCCACAGAACTGTCCACTAAAACATGTGGGCAGCAGAAGGACGGTAGAAGCAAAGAGCAGTCCACTAAGCACTGAGGTGCAGGAGGGGCATTTACTATGAGTTTCAACACAAAACAATGTTTTTGTAATGCTGGTTTAGGGAATGCTAAACTCTACACAATTATTTGCTACAACAGAACACTATGGATGTCCCTAGACATGTTTTATCCTGTGTGACATTGGATAGAAACAGTTGACATTACGGATATGCATTTCCAATCAATGATCGATTATTGTTTGTCAGTTCGGTTTGAATAACAGTCAGATCGATTTGCATTAACAGTCAAATGATTAAAAAAGAGATCCTGTCTCTGTCTTAGTTGGTTGAGCCCTCTTTTTCAGACATTGCTTCATTATGGTTCTGTTTCAAGGCTGCTCCTTTCTAGAAATAAAACCACAAGACAAACCTCTGTTTTTTTCTAGCATATTTAATAATTCATTTCCACAACAGTGGGTATTTAGTATTTAGTCACAATCAAGCTCTTAAAACACATGTTCTATATGTTGCTTTATTGGGCTCTAAAAGTGTGATTGTTTATGATTACCACCATGGCCACAGCGCTTGTTGAAGTCTGGCAAAAGTAAATACGTAGCCTACATTTGCTAAGCCCCTCCTTCCTGCACTGTTCAATCCTACATTAGCAACCACAGACCTGTCAATCTTGTCAAACATGCACTTTAGATAGTGACATGTCAAAACATGCAATGCCAAAATCTGTTAAGCCCTTTTCACACATGCTATTTAACCCCACATTTTACAGGGACCGTTCCTGCATGGGACAGAAATGTTTTATATGCCTTGAACATTAGCCTACAACTTAACACTCATCGTGAGTTAAAGCTGCAGTTGGTAAGGAGCTGGACTTGTCTTGCCTGATAATGTTAATGAGTACACCTTCCAGGCCAATCCCCCTCCCTCTCCGCTGTGCTTACATGCCTCCAAAGCTCCTCCCCTTAGACTAGAAAGCTGCCGAGCATGCACGCGCAAACTAGCAAGTAGCAACAACGGCAAGTCTTCAACAGTATGGTGAATACACGCATGCAGGCCACATAGCTAGATATAACATGCTGTAAACATGCTGTAAACATTCGCCTGGATATACTTTAGCTAGAACATGTTGTTCCTCAATTCTGTTTATACATTTAATACTGTAGAAGACTAATGCCGGGTGCCCACCAAATGCGTTGCATTGCGCCGGAAGTCATTCGTTGTCAATGGGGCAGTCCAAATCTGTCTCGCACTGGTCTGTGTTGCGTTGCGAGAACACAGTCAGTAATGTCTTCTGTGGCACTGCGTCTAATTCATGGGACTACAGTGCTAGTCACACGCACACCAGAACACTACTTGCTAAAAGGTTAACATATATTTGTATGTTTATAATTTCTAAAATATAATAAGTTTCATAGGAGGATTCATAGACTTGACAAATACATGTTCCAGAAGTTTTTAAGTACTCCGTTGTGGGTGTTCTTAGCAGTTATTCTGAGGCTTATATTGATTATATCGATATCAGAATTATACCGTATCAACCGAAATTATTAAATATATTGTGCCATATTGTCCAGCCCTACTTGGATTATAATTATTATTAATATTAACCTCCATTAGTTATTCAACAAATTATTATTAAAAGTTATTCTATATATATATTGTAGAAAATTGTGCTTTATATTTTATATATATATATTAGATCTTATTGCTAAACAGTGAACACACTGTAAGAC
>JAODTR010000008.1:482603-496590 GCA_025399935.1 Amblyopsis rosae | reverse complement strand
AGTTTGGGGTCCCCTGCTGGAGCTGCTGCCCCCGCGACCCGACTCTGGATAAGCGGATGAGGATGGATGGATGGACCATCAAAGTTAACCTACCCCTTTGGACTGTAGCCCTATAATCTATCCTTTGACCTCTGCAAATCATGTAGGTCTACACTGCAATTCTAACATTGGCCTCCTCCTTTTTTAAAGTTTCACTCTTTGAACTTAATAATGAATTTGCATAATGACTTGCATTCTCTTTTTTTAATGGGCCTGACCTCTAAAAGATCTCTATATTGTACAAAGGAAAGTGGTCATCACTTTTATCTCTGAAAGAGAAAAAAGGCCATTGTGGCTTCCAGCTTGATCAATTAAACTATTTTCCTGGCCCATTCAATGCTCTGCCTAAGAGGAATATAAAGCTATCACTCTTTTTCCAAGCGATATGAGGACAGAAATAAGTAGTTTGTCTATAAAAATGTCCAGGTGTTTTATCAGTGTCCCTCTAGGCCCTGAGGCCTTGCCTTGGTTCAGTGTGGTGTGTCTCTACTCTCTCAACACCTCCTCTCTATTTCTCTCCCTCCCTCCCTCTTCTCTCTTTCTGCCCTGGGCCTGCTTACTGAACAGTGTGTAAGCTACATTGCTGCCCCATTGCCTCACTGGGATTGACTGGGGCTCTGTCCCCAAGCGAGGTTATTGATTTAATTCAGGGGCTTGTGAGATTGGAGCTGAATAATGTGTTTGACTTTAAAGAGTTGTCAGGCTCTGCCTGAGCTCTTGTGGTTTGGGAGAAAGGTGCCAGGAATGCTCCTTCGCAGTTTGTGTGTGCTGTTTGTTTTGTTCAATATACTTACATATAAAGCTGATCAATGAATTTACAGTCAATTCTTTAAAGTGCCTTTTGCATTATTACATATAGAAAACTATGAATTGTGTCGTTTAAATGTACTAACCGTTAGTCTCCCTATTGTATGATGATGTAGATTGAGATTTTCTTTAGAACAGTTGTATTGCATAGTCAACTCAGCACTAGTCTCGCAGTGCCAGCCTTTACATACATAAAGTCTGAGACACTGTACTGGCTAACTGTGTCAATACCCGCCTACTTGAAAAGCGAGGTATTTTGATCGAAATGCACGACGACCAACTCAATGACCAAGTCAAACGTCAATCCTGCAATGAGGAACACTACTGTGACTGATTAAAATAAATGGAACATTTAAATTAATAAATAAAGCACTGCGCTATTGTTGCACCGGAAATTAAGGAGACATACTTGTGAGTGACAATGCTAACAGCCAATGGAAATCAACAGTATTGCTTCCCGAAAGCAGAGAGTCCTGTGTCAAGCTTACGAGGGTACAGTATATGCATAAGATGTTCAGCACAGAGTTGCTTATCTGACATAGTGCTAATGAGAAAGAAGCTGAGTATAAATCAGCATGAGTTAAACAAAAAAACGATATCAAGCTATTTTCTCAATATAAATGTTTAAAGGCTTTACCGTTAGAGAAATTAGAGGTCTACATTATGGCAATGTCACTCTACTCTAACATACTTTATATCTCAGGTGAAAAGACATGACAAAGGATATTCCACTAGCTACTTTGCATGAACATGGCAGTTATATATCTTAGAATAAGCGAGCTGCTCTTTACTCTAGTATTTGCATCAATGCTGGGAGATTAAGTGTGTGGGTTGGATGTAGAGAGAATACATATTGCATTGCCCTTGGGGCTCTGGATCCATTGCATAGGGTAAAAGAGCTTTGTTGGACCTTTCACTCTTGGTGGCTTTACAGGTTGTTCCATACAGGTCGATTTGAGTCAATAACTTGGAAAGTAGAAAGGTGGGCATATTTGTTACATGTTTAGATATATTAGCATTTCTGTATCATAATCTAACCATGAAACTCTTGTTCAAAGTTAGTTAGCCAGTAGTACTGACTTCTTAATTTTTAACCATCTTTTTAGTTTTATTTCCTAGTTTGTTGAATGTTTTTAAATTATATAATTTTAAAATGATATAGTCTGGAGATTCAAGATGGTCAATACTGTATGTTCATATATAGGGCATTCTGTCCTTTATACCTAATGTAATATATGAATGTAGATGTAAAACTAATGTTAAATATGGTGTTGGGTCCAGCAATATTGTATATTTCACACACTGGAACCTTTCAGTCAGAAAATGTATACAATATTATTAGCTGAATTTCTATTATTACCCCATCTCCCCAAACTTACCTTCAGCTGTTTAACTCATTGCTGTCCTCCATTTAAAAGGAACAATGTATGCCTTCATGCTAGTGTTTGCCTGCACACTGCAATGGCTGCCAGTGACCACTGAGGAGCAGCATTGGACCAATCGCCATGTCTTCTATGCTGTAGAAATCGCTGGAGGCATTCTGGAAGCAAGGGCTCTGGCTGAGCAGCATGGACTTGAGTTCATAGCACGGGTCAGTGCATGTCTTAAGCCTCCGTTTCCTCTGCCTATGGGCCTGCCATTTACATTCTTTAACTCGGATTATTGAGAGCTTTTTGTTAGAGTTACGAAAGTGCTGACATACATTTCCTTTTCCAGGAATATCTCATTTTCATCAAATTATATCAGCGTTTCTGAATATTTAATATCTGATCAAAGACCTATACAGTAGGCCATCTACCCACCCACCCACACACACTCACCCTAAGCCTGTTCAGTGTTTATTATTAGACAGGCTATTTCCTATAGGCTGTAGCTAGTACAATATATAGTTTTTGAAAATGATTGGGTCTTCTGCCTCTTTCAGTCAAAATGATCATATTAGCAAAGGTTTGCCAGGCTACTGTGGGTTTACCTCATCAATACCTTCAACTCAACCTAGGCTATTGAGCTAAATAGTAAGTCAGCTGCTTCAAACTGGATTGGGTTTTACTGATGAATAAAGGCTAGGCTGAGGGTCTTTATAAAGGAGCAGATGTCATTGATGTGATTTGATGTTACTGATCACCTCAAATACAGTGCTAAAAATTGATACATTTTATAGAAGGACTGGAGAGACTGGTCTGGCTTGAGGCTTTGTATCTTTGACCTTATAGTTATAGGGAAAAGGGATGTAAGCATATTTCAACATGGTTCTGCTGCCTGGATAATGAATAAAACATCTATCTGACCTTTATAAGAAGTTTATTGGACAGTCCGCACAGTCTCTATCGCTGTCTCTGCCTCTCTCTCTGTCATACACATATTTTCCTCTATTGTCCTCTATTCGTATGACAAAATTACTCTTATGCAAATCTACTTAATTACCATACACAAAGTCCACAAATGCAAAATACAGTGTATATACTTTTATCACTTTTGTACCCCAACACACATACAGTTAAGTGTAGTACTACAGTACCCTACAGTTTTACATTGACAAAGGGCAGAGTGATCCTTCCCTTATGCATAGTATAATCTTGGTGGTGGAATCCTGCTGTGGCAAATTGTTCAGGAGATAATTTTATTATAATTTTTGTTGTTCAGCAGTTAAAGTGCCTTGAAGAGTGCATTAGTGAAAACCTTTCCAATTACATACATTAAACATCTATTGTGTTTCATTCCCAGTTAGACGTATTAATGGTATAGTAAGTAATTCTTGAGAATGCTTGCTAAATTCAAACTCAAATCAACACACCTCTCCCTTCAGTGCCTTATAAGTTGCTCCCTAGAAGCTCCGCCCCACACATTGGAAACCCATTGAAAAGGTCAGGATACTGTTGTGTGCGGCATGCACCACTTGTTTATGTGTTCTTATTTACAGAGCCAGGGCTGTGTAGCCTACAATCGCTTACTCTCTTTAATATTATACTGTAGTGGTCATCAACCCTGGTCCTGGGGACCCACTGCCCATGACATGTGTATTTGTCTTGCTAAGATGAATTTGTCGTTGCTTGCTTCCCCTGTTCACAGAAACGCACTCACTGGGATAGCGGTCCGGGTCGTGTATTTTTCGGCCAACCGATTTTCAAAAGAAAATTACGTAGTTATTTACAGCAAATCTTAGTTATATCAACATATATCATAGAAAACAATCTGTTCTGACACATAATAGTATTTTACAGTAAAAGACTGCTTTTCGCTGCTTGAACAACAAGGAAACCCATTTCATATAAAAATAATTTTTAATATGCTTGGTTAGAACATAAAACAAAAACATTTGTACACAATTTCCCTTCTCTCTTAGCCTCTGCTCGTCTTTTTAAATTCCCGACCCCCAGCTGCAGTAGGCTACCCCAATGTCATCTGAAAATGCGAAATAAATGTTAAGACAGGTCTGTGGTTCTTGTACACTAGAGGCAGGGAGGGTTTTGGAGGGGGTGCTCACGATGCTAGCTAGCTAGCTCTCTCTCTCTCTCTCTCTCTCTCTCTCTCTCTCTCTCTCGATGTATGGCTGCAGAGGCCACATGTTGGCTGTATGATGACACACAACCGCGCGCGCACACACCCTGAGTCCAGCCCTTTTAATAAAACTCTCTTCAAGATGGATATTATTTATTAAAATATGCCCAAATTGATTGTCTATCTTCCTGGATGTGGGAGGTTATGTCAGAGACGATTGGTGGCAATCTTGATATGATATCACACCTGGGGACAAATCTTACTCATTTTGCACAGAAAGGAATTTTAGCTAAATTGCACCAAAATATAACCTGGTGTAACCAGACATTAAATTCACTACGTGAAAAAAGTCTTGCAACGATCCACTGGGAATCTGGTAAATTTTTAAACTATTGGACAGTGCTGAACCAATAGGCATTGCTACAACTGTTTTGATTGCCTCATCTAGCTCTACCACCATTTAGAAACATGCTTGACTTCAAAGTCATCTCACCTACCCACCCTGATTGGACAGCCAGCTGGGTGGCTGTAAAAACGTTAGGGATGGCATGATCCCGATTTTTCAGTCCCGATACCAATACAGACACCAGCACTTTGAGTATCGGGCGGTACCAAGTACTGATCCGATTCCAGTGTTAAATTAAAATTTAAGTTAAGTTGCAAAGTAAATAACAGCCAATCTCTATTTTAGGACTTAGATGCATTTTAGAAACCTGCTGCTGATAGTGTGGCTTGGGTACGCTAGACATGGCTGATGCTTTACATTAGACCTACGCATTGTAAATTAATTTAAGTGGATTAGCCCCATGGATTGGTTACAACTGTTCAATTGTCACCGATACCGATCAGTATCGCACCGATTTCCGATCTCAGTATCGTATCGGTGCCATCCTTAAAAAAAACTTTAATACGAACAGGGGTTCCAGACTATTATCTCAGCAAAGCATACTGTAATATGTCTGAGAGCAATAATTGGGCGGAGCCAGGCTAGTAATGACGTGCGTATGATGAAGCTAAACTCTTCATTCAAATTTGAGCAATGGCATCTCCATAAAGTGACTTGGATTTGGTCAAACATATTAAAGTGGTATTCCAGATTAGCCTGGTGTAACCAGACAATAGTCATAATTTGAATTTAGTCTGGCCATGCTTCATTGGGAAGTGTTGTGAGAAGCCCCTGACTGCAGTGTGCAATTCGGGGCAGGGCTCAATGTGGGGTTCGATATTTTCTTAGTACTTTTTATGTCGCCATTTCTGTTTCACATTCACAATATTGATGTAATTAAGTGATTCACTTATAATATCATTTTTTTTAGTATGCTTATAATGCTAGAAAACTGTTTCAGAAGGGCAAGATAGCTATCATGTTTCACACGAACTCATGTAGCCAGAGGATTAGTTTGTTTCCAATACAACCTGGGTCAAAAACAAAAGTTAGGTGGTGTCATATGTGAGCGAGGTCAAACGTTTAACTCCACCCCACATTGAGCCCTGCCCCTAATTGCACACTGCAGTGAGGGGTACATGGGTGTCGTTGCCTCCTACCTCCTACGCTAATGCGAACAGGGTTTCCAGACTATAATCTGAGCAAAACGAATTGAGAGCAATAGTTGGGCAGAGCCAGGCTATGCAAAACGAGTCTAAAAACATACTGTACATTTTATCAGGTAAAATTATATAGAGGTAATATGAAAGTAAGACAACACATTCTGTATCGCATCACCCCTAGAGTAGGTAACAATGAAGGCCGACAAATTATTATTTGCTTACGTCAAGCTACAAGATACTTGTCTTTTAAAATTAAAATTGTCTTTTTCCCCCATCCTCTTTGTCTTCTCCTGACGACCATTCATAATTAAACTGAAACGCTATTTGTGGGAGATATGTAATTCTGTGAGTTGTAGTTTGTTACAATCTGAGATTATGATCACTAATTAATTTATTATTAGATCTGTATGGTCGTTAAGTTCGATAAAGTCTATAAACAACATGAATGTAGCAGCAAAGAACTATTTTCTATGTAAGATATTATCTAAATGGCGCCATGAGCAGAGAATGACATCACACTCCCTCTGTGTGTGCTCTTATCCCAGCTCCTGTTTTGATGGCTGGTCCAGCCACCTGTGCATGTTATATAATATAAGCATACAGTCTGCTGATCCGAAAAATGATCCGATCCGTGGCTCAAAACCGTGACAAGATCCGAACCGTGAGTTTTGTGATCGCTGCACCACTAGTATTTGCACACTACTGTAATTAGTGTTTGTAGTGAGTGGCAGGCCAATGGGTTTGATTTGTCCAACAGTGTGTAGTCAGGCAGGCTCAGTGTCCATGCCACACAACATGACTGAAGGAACAGATAATTGATAGTGACAAGGCGCTCCCGGCCTTAATTGCTGTGGGTGAATTAGATTACCTTTTCAAAGTGCCTTCATTAGCAGTGGAAGATCTATACCAACGCACCATGATTAGCTTCATATTGTTCCACCATGAACCTTTCTAGTGTGTATCTTTTGTTTACACACATACATAAAAGAATATGCAACAGTGGAAAAAAATTGAGATATGATGCCAGTCTTTCTTAATTAATTAATATGGAGCTGCAGTATGTCCCCTCTTCCCTACTCAAGTTCTGGTAGCAAAACAATTCATATTCTATGCTATATTACATTTATACTACTTTATTGACGAGAACACAAACAATGTCACTACACAGAACAGTTTCTAGGTGCATGTCATATGTTGAAAGTGAATAGATTGCATCTATGGTCATTTGTATTCTTATTTAATGACAATGCTTCCTGCGGCATGCACACATCCAGGTTTGTTTACCAACATGGCTTACTCCCATGCAAATGTGCTAAGAATCATTTATTAAAGGTATGATAAATATAGCCCTACAACAATGTGTTCTATCTGCAATTAACATGTTTGTCAATATGTTAGGTGGAGTCAGTGATGCTGGAGAAATATTATTGATGATTGACTCAAAAAACCCAATACCTCTCACTTCAATGCCATAGGGTGCCCCCTCAGATGATATGCCCCCCAACTTGAACACACATTGCAACAACTGGGAGTGTTGTTTGGTTCGGTGTGAGGAGTTTGTCAAAACATGTATTGGCTTACAATCGCTGACTACACCTTTTATAAAAGCCAGGATTGCAGGTTTAGCAAAATGGTGACTAATGCTATAAAGAATGCAGTACCATAAAGACACCTATGTGTTTCTTCTTTAGACAAATTTTGCACATAGTCTATTCGTAAACGATTGAGGACGTGATTCATTTACAGTACAGCTCACTAAGGTGAAAGGCAAGTTTAGCGTATTGTGTAAAGCAAATGTGACGCACATAACTTAAGACGGCATATCCCAATGGCTCATCTCCCCTCCCCACCCGTTTGGGATGATCTGGAGAGGCTGTGTGTGCTCAGTCTGGCTCATCTGAGCTCACAGGTTGTGAGCTTGTTACAGTAGGTGCTGGCCGGTTTGGAGTGGGCGCAGGCTGGTATACTGTGACAGAAATCATACAGAGAGAGGAGGAAGCTATTGTGAGAGACTAAGTAAATAGAGTGAGAGTGGCTGGCAGAGGAGGAAAGAAGGAATAATACGTGGGAAGCATAAATGGAAGGTGATGGGGAATTCAGCTCAGACTAGTGTGAGAGGTAGAGAGAGAGGAGTAAGACAAATGTCTAAGAGAAATTAGAGAGAAAATCTTCCACTGCGATTGCCTCTCTCTCTCTCTCTCTCTCTCTCTCTCTCTCTCTCTCTCTCTCTCTCTCTCTCTCTAAATGGTGGGGATGTGGCTTGCATCTGCTGGCAAGAAGGAACTCAATTTGAGACAATTTAGTCGACAGTCTCAGCCCCAGCGTACCTCAGGGACAGAGAATAGAGAGAATGAAAGTGAAGGAAGATACAATCAGCGAGGTACACACACAAGCACAGACACACGCACGGCCGCCTTGACCACAATTGCCTCCGAGTAGATTTCACTTAGTTAGGTATAACTCTCCCAGGCGGTCAATACCATTGAGTTTATAAGGCTTGGAAATGAAAAGCCCAGGATAAGGTTAGATAAACTGTGTGCAATTTGATTTCAGCTCACCTTTCTAGAAGCGGAGCGTCTCCAGGCAGATGGCCAGGGGGGAAAAGGCAAAAGCAGAGATCATGTACATCATGTCTTTGACCAGCTCAAAGTCTTCCAGAGCTTGGCAGTGTTGACCTCTGTGCACAAAACGTGACATGAGTTTGGATAATTTCACTGAAAGAAAATAAAAAAAAAAATAAGCATGTGGGTGTTATTTGCATGCGGTGGTCCCAACACAAATCACATAATAGTACGTAGACAGTACTAGTCAAAACAAGTTCTACTAATAGTAGTACATTTCAGGGGGCGAAGGCAAAACAAAAATGATGCTTTATGAATTACATATCAAATACATCTGGTGTTAAAAAAAATACTAAAATGCAATTGTCTTCTTTGTGATCAGATTGGCAGCTTGAGCAGCCTATTCACTTTAAGAGACAGCAAAGAGCGCCCTGACAGAGTGGCCCTGGAGAAGAGCCTTAGAGACACAGCACGAGTAAGTGGCCTTACGTTGTACTATAGCATCAGCACTGTGGGGTCTCAGCAGGTTCACTGGTGCTTCATAACGAGCAGGACAGGTTAGTTAGTTTGTCAAATTCTATACCCATGCACAACCTGCCTGTAAGCACCCTTACATCTTCCATAATGCTTGTAATTGTACTCAAATCGGCCTGCTAAATGACCTAATTGTAATTGTAAAGAATGCAACATGGATGTTTATTCAGGCCTTTCCAGCATTACAGGACTAGCTTAGACAAGAATATTATCTAGCTATTAGTTATTTCCACATTGTTGTAAATTGATGCCCTTGCATTAGTTGTCATTTGTCATCTGTTTGTAATAGCCATTTTAATAGATTTAATTAGAGAGGGAGAACAATATGAGTGTGAAGGTGTACCTCAACTCGTGCAGACCTCTGTTCCTCCCCAAATCAACATCATGCCCCCCGCCACGCTGGCTAAACCCAACCGCTCTGCATAACCCTCACCTCACTCTGTTGCCATGGAAACAGCCACTGGCAGGAACATCCCTTATGACAGCCCGGAGAGAGGGAAGGGACGATTGAGGGCCACGGGAGGTGGAGATGTGGGTCTAGCCCCCCATATGGCTGTGGCTGGGCATGTTATTACAGCCAACCCAACAGCACCCAGCAGGAAGAGAACTAGAAGAGAAGACGGGATAAAAATGGAAGAGATGGAAAGATTAGGGAGAGAGTTCCAGACTTTATGATTCAGGGTGATTGTCTGACTGCCAGCTTTATGTGTGATTAATTGAATTAATTTATGTGCAATCTCCAGTGACTCTACATATGGTTCACGATTCCATTAAACTGTAACTTTAATTACTTTTTCTACCATCTTAACTTGAGGTGAAAATGGATTTGCTACCCCTAAATGTACCGCATTCCAAATTAAATTGATTACACAAATAATGATATGGGATAATGAATAATTGCATACTTACATGGCATCCTTTAGCACACTGTTGCAGCAGCATTCATTACTTCCATCGTCTGTGTTTACCTGTGCTTGTCTTTAATTAGCGTTCAAACACTAACGAGATGCACCTTTTGCTGAAAGTACTTTGTTTCAACATATTGATTTAACTGGCAACAAAACACTAATAAAGTATTAGCAACACTGAGCTGTTGTGCTAATCACACTGCTAATTACATCATTGCAACTGTTCTTTTAAATAATGTCCTACCACAATTTATTTACAGCAGGATTAAATCCATAAGTATCCTTTCTGTTTGTTGACAGTAGACCCTTACTATTGCAGCTTCACTAAACAAGCTATAGGCCTATTACATTGTCCTTTTCAGAAGGAGGTAGAAATAATAATATAAATAACCTAACTGCCAACAATATAAGACATGCATGGAGGGTCTCAAAGCTCGTTTTGAATATGCATTACGTTTTTAACATGAACAGAAATCTTTCTGAAACACAGACTATGAGCTATAGTGCAAGGGTTTCTAAATACATGTTAATCTATCTCAATGTTTTGAATAAATATTAATTAATTAATTAATTAATTAATTTACATGAATAGGTGCCTTAAATATGTTAGGACAGAAGAGTAGTGCATGCGTGTTTTGACTCAGCTGGGATAATATTAAATGAGATGTTGATCTACAGGAGAAAGCTATAGAGAATGCCTGAGCCTTAGGCCTATTGCATTCTATTCTATATTTTGTTTTCCTTTAGCCTACATAAAGATACCATACATTGATGCAAAAAAGACACTGGTGCTTTGAAATTCACCAGAATGCAGGAAATTGAAGTCTTTGAAACTCAAAATGTTCTGGGGTAGAACCCCCAGTCCCCCAAACCCACCCCAAACATCAAGCCCCTTCCAATGTAGAAGCAGAGCATTAGGCCATTAGGCCATAGCATTAGGCCTTTTAAATATATATTACATTTTTTTTATTAACTATTGATATCCAGTCTGCTCTGACCTCTGACCACCAGTGCCCACCATCTTAGGCATGTGCTCAACACTCGGGTAACAAAAACCGTTCTCCCCCACTGATTAAAACATTTCTAGAGGAAACACTAAGCGGTGTTCGCCACTTTGTTAATTTGACTGTTTATGGAGCCAGGTCTGTGTAGAAAAATCTAATTATTTTTTCAACAAGCACAGAGAACGGTAAGATAGCAAAATGTAAGGAGATATTTGTTCAATTTTACCAAAAGTGTATTAGCTGACATTACCTTTAACAGAGAGGTTCCAACGGATTGACACTTCTGCATTAGATTTTTGGAAACTTGTTGTCACAAGTTCATCTGGGGAGCCATACATTGAAACTGTTTGTGAATGGCAGGTACTGTACTTTCAAAAAAATACTTGGCAGTTGATTGGATGAACCATCTGGTCGTTTTCGCTGTCGGCACACCTAAACCACACCCATATAGCTATAAACACGACAATGATTGTTCGGATTGTTCTCGGACACATTCAAAATGATTCCGAGGCTTTCCAGACTGATTCTCATGGCGAAATTAATCTTAAACTACTGCTTCTCACCCTTTATGAAAACCAGAACGATACATGCAAGTTAACCACAGATTTCACTATTATTGCCCAAGTTCCAAGTTACTATGATCAATCTGAGGCCACAACAGTATTTCTGCAGTGAACTGTTTTGAAGTAAATTTTCTTTGTTTCAGGCCATGCATGCTAGATTTATTCGCTTACATCAGCGTCCACGCAAATCCGTTGTGACAGTGACATGGCCACTTAAAGGTAGTCAACTATTGAAAGCTAAATGTAATCTAATACAATTTTTAAAATTAAACAAATATCTCCTCGCATTCCGCTATCTTACCGTTCTCTGTGCGCATTGACAAAATTAAGGGATACATCAACACAGCCCTGGTTCTGTAAATAGTAGGCTAACATAAACATTGTGGTGAACACTGCTCATATCAACAAAGCCGTAATACTAAGTTTTACTTCACAATGCATTGCGGAGGACCGCGGAGCAATACTGTTTTGATTTGAGCTTGAAAATAGCAAACGTTCTCGAGAATGAGACCAGAAAAGATTTTTTGCTTTTTTTGCTCTTTCTATCATTCTAAAATATTTTACAATGACGCCTGTAGCTATCAGTACAACAGCGATTGGTCAGATCAATTACTCGGATTCAGTCACAAGGATTTCTTGACTTTCCAGACTGATTTTCGCTGCAAAATTAAATTGAAGCTCACAAGATCAGGATGGTCTCGAGTCTAATCTAAATCATATTCTGTAATCTAAAGTGAAGTCCTCCTAGTAGAGATGTGTACATTTGCAAAAATTGTATTTTGAAGTCTGTACCGGTAGCTTGCGCACTTGTTGAATTGATTACGCAAATGGACTACATTTATCAAAAGCGAGTTACTTGCCTTACATTCATTGATGGTGATTGCTGCCATGCAAAGTGCGACCAACCACAAAGGCATTGTTGCTATGCGACTAGTTTATAGGCTACACTAACCACCGCTTTCCCACTGTGTGGTACAAATCCGACTCTTACTTGCTTGCAGTGTTGAGCAGTAACGAATTACTCAACCCGTTACTGTCATATTATAACTTTTAGTAACTAGTAGTGTAACAAATTACTGTTTCCTAAACAATAATAATATTACAAATATTAATCCAAGTAACTCTGCATTACAAGAACGAGATTTTCCCCCCTAGACTTCCATCTTGAGAAAATGTGGGTTGAATGCTTCTGTCAGTCGAAGCTACGCCGTAACCTAGGCATACGCCTAGACAGGCCAAGCTTCCAAGTGAATGCTGCGCATCCTTTTAATGATAGACTTCCACAAGAATAGGATAGTTGTACAGGAGGAATCAGTGGAGCAGCGCTTGTGGTGATCGTCTGCTGGTATTGGTAGCGGAATTTATTTTAAAATTGAGCTTGATAATTACATAAAACGTAGGCTACGTTTTCCCATGCAGTTTTAACAATGCTATGCTCCAGCGCTCCTGTTTGTTGTATTCACCTGGTATATTATGATTGTAATAATTTTTATATTTTTTATATATTGTTGAAGATATGAAGGCCCTGTATGTCCCACTAAACTATTTCACTGTGCCTATGAAGCCTCTGGTAGTATTTACATTGTTGTGGTGATTGTGCAGCACTTGATCTTGCAGTGACAATCTTGCCTTATATCAGTTTTTAGTTAATCTATTTATTCTCACAGTTGTTGTGATATTCTCAGCATGTAGTGTTTATCTACTGTGTGAACTTATGTATGATCTTCTGCCAGGGAGGCATTTGGGAACAGTTATGGGAGACAAATACGCCTGAGAGATAGTTTTTCCTATTATGCTTGTCACTGCTTTTTAGTTTGTATGTCCTAGCAAAGTAAGCTAATTTATCCAATCTGTCCAATCATCTAGTTTGAAAGGCTGCAATGTTTTCACATTGGCTGATTGTTGACTCCTAAGGTTCATTATTACAATAGTGGATTAAATTCTAAAATAAGGTGGCTACACAGGTTGTCTGTAATTTTTTAGAAGGAGCGAGGCAGGGTAGTGAAAGTAATTTAGTAATCTAACGAGTAACGTAACTAATAACTTATAATACCCAATAATAAGTAAAGTCATATTATTACTTTTTGAAGAAGTAATAAGTAAAGAGTAACTTATTAGAATTCCTGAATAAACTTGCCCAACACTGGTCGGTAGTGATTGCGGCATTCCATTATAGGCGGCAGGCTTACACGCCCAATATTATGTTTAACAGAATAACTAGTGTAGGAGCCATTTATGAGTTGGGTTTCTGTTTGTTTAGTGGCCCCAGAGGAGTGGTTTGGGGCCCCAAGGTTTTGGTTCCTTAGGGCGGGCGGGGGCGGGGCCTTGGATATTTGGGCTCGGTCCTTTGTTTCTCTGCATGCTCGTTTGTGGTTGGTGGATTGGACTGATTGGCATTGCATGGACCGGGTTGGTCCGTGTGATGTTTCTCAGTTCAATTTTTCCGGCTATGGACGGGTATCTGGGGGGTAGGGCCGAGTCCGGGTGTCCGGGGTTTCGCTTTTGCCGGCTTTGAGGGACTGAAG
>JAODTR010000008.1:449184-472928 GCA_025399935.1 Amblyopsis rosae | reverse complement strand
GCTGATTGATATTAAAGCGCAGTCCGCAGTTCTCGCTCCCTGCGGGCCCCGTAGTAAAACTACTAAGGGATATTAAAGTAGGAGTGGGTGGTGCCCCGTTTTGAATATTAATAATAATATTAATATTAATAATAATAATAATAATAATTGTACTTGACCCGCTACAGAGCTGATAACATAATCTGCGCTTGACACCGCCCTCTAAACTTGGAGTAAACACTGCGAGTAGTCTATGTTCCAGCCATATCCGTAAGTTGTGGTGACCGAAAGCAATGGAACAGCAGACTCAGAAAAAGAGAACAAGTTTAACGATCATGAAGTAGACCCATTTATAATAGCCTAGTTGTCCATATGTATTATCAAACCAAAAGATAACAGGGACGTAATTCTAGCCCAAAATAATTATATTTTGGTGAGGCTATAACATTTAAATATAAGAAGTTGAATAAACATTTATTTTAACACCAAGCAATCAAATCCTTCAGCACGTCTCTCCATGGCCTGTGTCGTCATCTTGCTGGGATGAATCTTGCCGTTGCTTGTTTTCCCTGTTCAAAGATACTCGCAAACTGGGATGACACCTGCTTTTCAGAGGTGGCTCATATTCACCGCAAAACTGACTTGTGCTTTGCATCGCAGTTTTCATACGTTCAACTAAATAGGTAATACCCCTCTCTCTCTTGCGCATCTCTTCCCATTTATGTGCACGACACTCCCAATCTCCCCTCGACCCTCCCATGAATGCATATGCATGAATAGGAAAGTGCATCTTGCGATCCTGTGTTCCTTCAGCAGGCAGAATAAACTTGTAGGCTACATGAAATGTATGTGCTTTAATGAATGTGCAGGAAGTTGCGATTTTAGTTCTTTAAATGAGCAATAAATGCTAAAACTTTTAAAAGAAACCTTTGGGTGTGCTGTAGTTATGCAGGTGGACGCTTGTGTTATAGCAGCCGTAGAAGTGTGTACGTCTGTAGAGATGTAGGAGGCATGGGTCACTGAGCACTCAGATTAGGAAGGGGCTTCTTCTGAGTCTCTACCAAAACAACAATGATTCTGTTTCAATCAAAAGAGGAATTCCAGAAAACCTGATGAGTGTACTGTGCCTTTAATACTGTTAAAAAATATGATTAATTCCATTGAATTCACACAAAAGATAACCATTGTTGACATTGTTGTATGTGGCATATACACACACACACACACACACACACACATGCAAACCAATTTAGACGTAAACTGCTAATCCATGATATAATAACACACGTCCAGATACAACACATCACCATCAAAACAATGTATGCTGACAATAACGCTGATGTTGCAATCAAAATACAAGCTCCATGGCAGTAGTGTAACACCAAACTTATGACCTATTCACAGATAGGATTTGGGAAGTGTGTGTGAGAGAGAGAGGCCAAGGCGCTAGATGTGCTACTGTGAGCTGACAGGACTGTGAAAACACTCACTGTCTGTATGTGTGTGTGCGCGCACACTTGCCTGCATGCTGATGACATATGTTTAAGGAAACACAACGATCCATCATATTTCATACGTGTGTATTTGTGCGCCTTTTGCAAACGTGTTTCATTAGGCTTGTGTCTTCATCTGCCTGTCTGCAGCTATAGCGGCTCGCCTCTTACAAGATGTCTGGCTTCCTCTCTCCATATGGCCTTGAATGGTGTCCCTGCCTCTCTGGGCCTGTGTTAGCGCAAAGTAATTGCGTGGAATGTGAGAGGATTAAGTGTGCCATCATTCAGTGCAGACACACAATTAGAGAAGCTCGGCCATAATTCAAGGCAGACGCTCTCCGCCCTGTTTGCCTTTGTTTGTAAGGGAAACACACACACATTAACATATGCATGTTGGAGACTGGGCTACAATAGCTGGTTAGCCCTGTGAATGGGTGTTTAATTGCATGCATCGGCAACACCAACATGTACACAGTTCAGAAGCACTCTTTGGACATGTCCATTTGAAAGACAAACTACATAATCAAATAATGATTTCTCTACAATATTATGTCCCCTTTCATACATACAGTACAGGTATTTCAACATTACACATAATACGATACTGTAGGCTAAGGCTTTGCATTTGAGTTGCAAGTGCTTGCTTGATGGACGGATGACTGGATGGATTGCACAATAAAAATGCTTATTACCAGTGCTGGTATGATATGGTGTGTGCAATTTGTTAATGGCAGTATTACAATTATTGTCATGCATTGCATTATGCATTCTGAAGGACATACTGTATAACAGAACAAGCAATAGCTACACTACAGCTATACTATGTACACAAGTACAGCCCCTTGTGGGAGCTCATATCGGCCTATTCAGAGATCTTAGTTGTAGCAGGTTATGGTACCACTCTTTCAGACCACCACAAACTACTCCTGAGCCGTTGTCAAACTGCTAAGTACGGAATGGTGAATTGCTGTCTCAAAGAGAGATAATTGCCACTCACGCTGGAAATTTGGCAAGCATGTTTCCCGCGAGACGGAGATGAAATGGTGCTTCAACCCCCGAAACTGTCATTCTTAATGAAATGGTAATTACAAACCCAGCGGAACTGTGTTGGGGCCTGCAGGGGCCTACAGAGCCCAGCTAGCAGAACAAACCTGCTACAACAACCTGCAGAGAGGAGACACACTGGGAAAGAGAGGAGGGGGGAGGAGAGGAGAGGAGAGAGGCACTGTATGTTTGAAGAAAGCAGAAGGGTTCAAAAACATATTGAAACATGGTATTCACTCTAGGCTAGGCCTGCACCAGGCCACTCATCAATAACTAGAGGAAAGGTGTGTGTGTGAGTGTGAGTGTGTGTGCATGTGCGTGTTGGTTATAAAGGGGAAGCGTGGCCCTGGTAATTGATTGCTTTGTAAGCGAACGTGTCTTTAACCTTTGGGAGGTCAGGCCCAGTCGGACACCATCAGTTCTGCCGGGTTTGAACTGCTTCCATTCATTTGTCTTGCGCCTGGCCCCCTCGACTTGGGCCGATTTGTCAAGCGTGAGATGTTTTGGGTGTTTAGATTACAAGCGAGATGCGAAAACAAAGGCAAAACGCCACCCCAAATAAAAAGGCCCGCCTGAAATCTCTTGCTGATCCGACAGGCCAGGCACGTGGCCAGCGGCACGGGGCGCTGAAACCGACAAGGAGGGGAGGGGCGGGGGGGCCTTCCTGTAAACACAGCCACCACTGAGATTCTAAACACAGTACATACAGAGCTTGGACTGGCACCAGCAGCACAGATGAGCCAGCACAAGGATGGTGCAGCCAGAACGGTGACCGGTATTGATCTACAACCGGAATAGTGCCTTGAGACGGTGCCAAAATGGCAACTGGGGACCCAGGGGGGGATATGAGCACATTTTGGGTGGATGACATTTTATTTCAAAGCTTTACTCCCCAGTGCAGGGGGTCTTAAAGCCTCCCTCGGTTACCCTTGCAGGTACTTAGGACTGTCTGTCTGTCACAGGGTATTAAATATGATTTATCTCTTAGATTATCGGGGCTCTAGCCCTGGCATCGCTCACGCACTGAGACAGGTCAAAAACAAGAGATTCTATAAGGGCCGACACACCAGCAAGGTTACACAGCACCTGTATCGCTCTGTCTGTGTTGTACAGCGGTCTTCACGGTTGCCGGGAACAATTTATCGCCCACCGTTGTCTCATATCACGTTGACAGGCGAAAGTGAAGCTTATGTCTTCCTTTAACGCAGGTGGGAATTGCATGTGTGTATTTCCAGACGTGCTATTTTCCCACCATACCGTAGAAAGCTGTGTGTGTGTGTGTGTGCGTGTGTGTGTGTAAGTGTGTGTGAAATCACAAGGTGTTCTTTGTGCCTGCCAATTCCATCTGCTGTTGCGGCACTGCTGACGTGTTGTACCTGCCACGTTTCTCATCCTCGGCTAAGGTAAGTGTGTGTGTGCGTGCGCGTGTGGTGCTTTTGGAACTGAAAACCAGTAATGTGGACTCTAATTCCTAACTAAAAAAAAAAAGTGATACAAAAATGAACTTTCACGAGTCACACAGCTTATCAGTCTGACAGACCAGCTCTTAGAAGGAATAGGATTGTGCAAGGGGTGGGATAGCTTAAGTAGGCGACCAAACTGTAAACAACCTTAAGCAAGATGGCTAACCCCTACCTGCCCCTTAATACTCCAGTTGTACTCACTGTAAGTCTGTTAGTCTCAGATAAATGCATCTGCTAGATGACCAATTTGTACATTGAATAAATGTACCTTCTTAAAGTACCTTCTTTTATCCAGCTGAATAGGTTGGCTTATATGGTATTTTGAGTCATTGTGTTAAACTACAGTCTTATTTGGCCAAAGCCAGTAAGTGGCAAGTGTCCTTAAATGTCCTGTAGGCCTATGGCATGTGTATTGCGTGTGGTGAAGTGGTAAGTGTCCTTAAATCACTTTCAAATCATATTGTTTCACGTGTTGTCAGTGTATGGACAGCAAATGGATCAATAGGGACACTACAGCGCTCTATTGAGTACTATCTAGTATTTGCATGTGTTACAGGTCCCCGGCGTCGGGACGTATATGCAGATAATAGATCCTGTGAAAACGGCAGCGTGTCTTTGTGGTACAGCTTCATTAAACATAATCCAAATTGATTTAACACTTTGCATATGCAAAATAGATCAATGTATCATACAGATCCATCCATGCATCCATCCATCCTCATCCGCTTATCGGTAGTCTGGTCGCAGGGGCAGCAGCTTTAGCTGGGGACCCCAAACTTCTCTTTCCCGAGCCACATTAACCAGCTCTGACTGGGAGATCCCAAAGCATTCCCAGGCCAATGTGGAGATATAATCTCTCCACCTAGTCCTGGGCCTTCCTCCCAGCAAAATATCCAGTGAAAATAAATCCATCTCAGCACAATTCAAATTTGATTAAATAGGCTATAATTACATTTCCACAAATCTTTCTGTGATTAGGCTTGCCTATGCGAAATCAAAATAACTAGCTAACACTGTTTAATTTACTCGGAGCGCGGCAACGTGCACCGTAACTAGCACAAGAGATCCAAGTATCAGACACAGGTGGCGAAACAAGCCAATCTACTGTAAAGTAGCATATTCTATGAAACCAACTAGCACTGAATATTAACCACCATGAAATCAAGTGAGGGTGCATACAGAGGACAACTGCAGACCGGTTTTGATGGCAATACGTCCCAGCATAAAGTTACACTACAGTAGTGTACAGTCAGCTATTGCAAGCTAGTTGTAAGCTATTACACTTTCTGTCAAATTCACCAAATATCTCCTCGCATTATATCTTACCTTACCTCTATGAGTGCTGAAAGAAGTATCCGATAGATTATTCTACACTAACCTAACAGTCCAGACATCTGTGTCTGTTGTGACACATTCAACTGGGGAGCCATCCATTTAAACTATTTTAAAAGAGCAGGCGCTTTCAAAAAAATACCTGGCACGTCATTGGATGAACCTGTGAAACATCAGACCGTTGTTATCCACTCTTGCAGTAAAAAAATCGTGAGAAGGGTGAAAAAATATTTTTAATTGAAAACAGCCATTGCTCTTCTAATAAATTTGAATAAAACTGATGCTATGTTTTGATCATCAAGACAGTGTTAATTTCGTTGATGAAATATTTTCGTCTTATTTTCATCAACGAACCTTTTTCCATCACTAAAACGAGACGTTAACGAGACGAAAATAGATCACTGTTGATATTAGGACTAAATTGAAGCTGTATTCTCGTAGACGAAAACAGACGAGGTTGAAAATGTTAGTGGTAGGATTTAAATTTATAAACTGCCTGCATATATAATTTACCGTAGTTTCATACTTAAATGTAAAAATTCAGCCTGTGTATGATTTACCGTAATTGTACACATAGGTGTGCAGGCTTCCGGCTTGCGAGACCATATGATCAACCGTAACTGCACACATAAGTGGGCAGCACAATGTAAAATTTGGCAGGCGAGGGGGTCGCTGATATTACTGCCGTGACAGATCGACAGATAACTATAATTTTTGCTCTACAGTACAGTAGGATAATCTGACAAATTAGTACAGATTGACAGAAAGTCAGGTCGATTCCATATGCACAATGGTCTTAAAAGTAAACAATATCGTACAGCGCTAATCTGTATACCTTACCTTAGTTGCCTTCCAGGTTCAAATGAATGAATGAATTTGAAGGGACGAAATAACTTGTCAAATTGATCTACCAGGCTGATTAAAGGGTTATGGCTTGACTGTCGACTATGCTACCATATCATCTGCATGCAACAGGCCATACCATATTAGACTTTTGCATTTGTTTAAAAAAAGAAAACATTTTGACTAAAAGTTAACTAAAATGTAATGACTTTTCGTTGACAAAAATGCTGTTCTAGTTCCGTCGACTAAAATGGACTAAAATTATTTAGAATAAAAATGACTAAAATGTGACTAAAACTATTAAGCATTTTCATCTAAAGACTGTGTAACGCCGAGCAGGGGGAAGGGAGTGCAAACAAACGAAAAAACGAAAAAAGACGCAGATGTCGGACGAGCCACTAGCAACATGGCTCGTCCTTTAATAGAACTTAAAAGGAAAACACAAACTCAAAACCAAACTCAAAACCAAAAAGGCGTGCATAGTCACGTAACACATGAACAGGGACAGCAGCACTGGAAACGTGAGACATGAACATTAATCCACGCCGTCCCGCCGTGCGTCACCAGCCTATATGCCCTCACACCCACACGGCTGATGGCAATCGGCTGATTGCACGTGTGGGTGTGAGGCACTGGCGACGCGCACAAAGGGTTGCGGCACCTGTTGCCGCAACCCTTTGCGCGCGTCACACTGGACGTCACACTAAGACTAAGGCTAAATCTAAAATTGCTGCCAAAATTAACACTGGTGAAAAGAATCCGTCTGAAGAGCTTGAAAATCGTTGTGTTTCAGCCCCGTAAACCAGTGTGGCCAATCAGCGTCGTGGTTAGCTACAGGTTAGCTAGGTGTGACAAAGGCGACTTGAAAACATCTCGAGTCGAAAACGACAAAGGCAGGTCTGACAGAGGTTAATGTTATGTAGTAGTCTTGATACAGTGTTGATTATATAAATTATATAAAAAATTATATAATAATAATAATAATAATAAGTAATATATAACTTGAAAAGTTTCACATTATGATGTGAAAGGACAGTTTCGTATTATAACGTGATAAGACTATCATGTTATAACATGATCGTTTCACATTAGGCATACAGTAGATCCTGCTGTGCTCTATTCTAGGCTAATGCTATAGCCTAGCTTTTAGCAATGAACTGGCATCGATTCATATGACCCAAAACATGGATACTTTTGAAGTTTCTACCCTTTATATTATTTTAGGCTGTAATAGCAGACTACAGGCTATCGTCTGACTCCGAAGCATGCACCGACCATCGCGTTTCCCCCTCCTGTTCACCTTTCACCACCGCTGGTGTAGACCTGGCAGCGAAAGGATGAACTGGAGAGAGCAACTCACCGGGCTCACATCATCATCATCATCATCATCATCTGCTCCTGTCCTTGTCTGTTGGGGGTTAGCATAGTCATACGGATAATGTTGTAACATCCATATCCTCGTTACTGGCTACAGTATGCTACTGTATGCTTGGGATTGTGATAGAATGCAGCCACTTGGCTGAGAGCCCTTTTTCACGACAGGGCTGTTATTACTCGTTTCGTCTGCACACATCTAAATGAGCCATGTGGAAATATTATCACGTTTTCACGTGAAACTATCATATGATGTTAAAACATGAAATTGCTTTATCGCGTTATAACATGAAACCTTTTACGTTATAAAGTTATAATAAATGTTTTTTCTAGTGTAGCAACAATATACCTAGAAACCTAATAAAAAAAATATCTGAAGGTTGGCAGTAGGCTTAATAATTATTGTACTACCTCAATTGGCAAAAATATTGTTTTCCGTATTTAGTATTACAGTGGAGTTGTGTGTTTGTGTGAGAGACTAAGGTGTATGAGGAGAGGGAGACAGTATGAACTCAATGTAGTCCACGTACAATGTGTGTGTGTCTTTGTCTGCACACAGACCTAATGCATTCTGGGTAGCCATTTCACACAAGGCCATAGATTGTCTGAGCGCAAACCATTTGATGTAAAATAGATTAATTAATTATCCACATCTCCCGTTTCCCGGCTGAGCCATGTAGCCTGTGTGCTTGTGGACTAGATATGTGTATTTAGGAGCCAAAGTTTCCACTGTAATTACAGATAGGCCGAATTTCTGGGCTAACAATCTCACCTTCGCTAAATTCACTTAGCAGAGAGGCTACACGTACCATGTTGTTTTCATGTCAAAGGGAAATAGGGAAGTGACGTCCCTGCTTTTCATTTAGTGCACTACTACTAGAGATATTTCCTATACAGTACTTTATTACTCTCACCCACAATGCATCAAATGTATTATTCAACTGATGCATATTACAGTGCATTCTACTTCTCCACAAAATCCCATAATGCATAGCTATTCTCTTTGCCTTGATTGCCTTGATTTTATGGAGCTACCAGACAGTATACTGTATCAATGCTACTGTACATATTGTTTTTAACTCAAACATCTAAATGGTCTTTTATATTTCTTTTGAAACGCTGTTGACCTCGGTGCAGGTTTATCTTGGTGCACTTTTAGTGCATGAGAGTGTCTGTTTCTTCAGTTTACACTTCCCATTCTTGTTCCCTGTAGTTTACAGTTAACACAATAATAGTTAATTATGTTGTGAATAGTGAATCAGAAAAGATGTTATCATGGTGGTGGTGTACAGTATGTGTATGTGTTGTCATGAGAGAGAGAGAGAAAGAGAGAGAGAGAGAGAGATAGAGGTGGGGTAATGGCAGGTGACCCCCCTAGTCTGAATTGACCCATTTTAGACAAAACAAAGCAGCATCTTTGTCTGTGTACACAACAACACAGATTAATGCTGGTATACAGGCTACAACCAACATTTGATTGACAAATCAGCAGATACAGTGCTAACGTGTGGAGTGTGTGCACCGCAAACACTTGCCCAGAGGGACACAGGAAGGGGAGCGCTATGTCTCCTGCAGGGAAAGACGTCACCCCCTTGTGTGTCTGTGTGTGAGTGCGTGCAGCAGGCAAGCAGAGGGGTGCCTGTTTTCCCCCACCCCAGTGCAGTATGGGGGATAAGGACCCCATGGTCTCAGCCTCAACAAATGCATAATTCATTCAAAGTAGCAATTTGAATGTTTTTGCTAGAGGCTAAAGAAAAGTTTTAACCCCCTTACCATCTCACTTAGGAAACATTTGGTATTTTCTCTCATTTAAAGTTTTAAAGTATACTCTACAATTAGCTCATAGTGAATTTTCCCCTGTAAATAAATGTGATTATGGCTAATTGAGGTATAGTGATATTACCTCCACTCTCAATTCATGAAAGCCTTTTGTGTGACAAGTGTGACACGAAGCAGGAAAGTATTGTCAGGTGGTGCATAGTTAGTGGAATGTCTTACGTCAAACAGCAGTGATTGAACCGCCAGAGAGCTATATACTGTAAAAAGAAATATGGTAAACAAAACGGTCATTTTCTGACAGCAGGGGCGCCAGAAAATGACATGTTAAAAATAAACATATTTTTATGTATTTTTACAAGACAAATACTTAGAATTCCTTGTAAGAATACAGTAATTACCCTTTAAAAAACAGAATAATTTTATAAATGTTTAAGTGCAGATAATTACTGTTATTTTATTAAAACATAATGTAAGGCCATTCACATATAAAACCTGACATAGAGTTCTATAGAGAAACAGTTAATTTAGACAGCTTTTCATGTCAAAAGCCATTTGTATAAAACGCCACCCAGGGCTAGGACCCCAAACTCAATATGACACCAACAACAAAGACAAACGTCAAATGTTGTGGTGGGGAGTCTTTCTGACATGCACCTGTAGGGCTGCAGTAATACAATTGGATGTTTGACTTGTGAATCCCTACTATTGGGTCTGTGTTGTGTACTACCCTGTTGTGGCCCATGATTGGCCACTCAGTCACAACAGTTTAAAAGGGAAATGCATCATTATTTTACAGATAGTT
Source organism: Amblyopsis rosae (assembly GCA_025399935.1). Taxonomy (NCBI): domain Eukaryota; kingdom Metazoa; phylum Chordata; class Actinopteri; order Percopsiformes; family Amblyopsidae; genus Amblyopsis; species Amblyopsis rosae. The sequence continues at coordinate 462,819 of JAODTR010000008.1, read as the reverse complement.
CCTGTTAAAATTGTCTTATAAAAGCAGTTTAAAAAAACAGATATTTAATGTATTCAATTTATACAGAATTGTTTTTGTTATATCACAACACATTTAAATAAACAGTATATTCTTGTACATTGAATATGATTTCCTCTCATTTTGAAATACAGAAAAATAATAATTATAGTAAAGTTAAAAAAATATATTTTAATATTTTAAAGTGAGATTTCGTAATGCTGTCGTTCTGCTGATCATGACTGTTGAACCGTAGGTCAATGGCACAAATGTGAATTTATGTGTCGCATTCCAAAGATTAAGATGACTATTTTAATAAAATGTGGCTGGAGGAGATGGAGAACCAACTCAAACACAACTGATGAGTGTGCATGTGCATGTTGAAAGCACAAGAGCTAATGCAGTAGGCCTACCGTGATTTTAAAGTCCTTCTCCTGATTTTAAGGTCCTTCTCCTTTGGTCTGTTTCCATGTGAAAGCTGGGCATGCGGAAGTTGATCTGAAGTTACCGTAATTTCCCAACTATTAACCGCACCATATATTAACCACAGGTCACTATTTTATGTCATTTTTAGAAATAAACTTGTCTATTAACCGCAGCCGTGTATTAACCGCAATGACATCGAGTTAGAGGCATTTTTATAAAAAAAAAACAACAAAAAGTCAGACACCAACCACTTAAATATACCGGTATGCACTAGCTAGGCTACGTAAATTATGTAGGTTACTATTGTTTGCTACTGTGTTATTAACAAGCCAAGTCGCAAACAAACAGCATGGCAAAAAATTGGCGTTATTAATATATATCTGTGCTTGCAGGAGATATGTGAACATCCTCAAGTTATGTGTATTTAGTGCAGCTTCCTACTCAAAGTCTATACTACTGCCAGAGGGATTTACCTGGATTTTACTCAAAAAAGGCCAAATCATGTTCCTTTTCTGTTTTTCATTTATTTCCAAGTTCGGTTAGAGTTGCTAACGGTGGCCAGGTAGGCCTAGTAGGCATTTCCATTAATCAGTAGGTAATAAAAATAAAAAAACACACAAAATCATGTTCCTTTTCTGTTTATAATTTATATTATATATATATAAGTTCAGTTCAGTTTGCCACTGCCCCGGTACCTTAGCAGTAGCGGGCACTTAGTCAGTAGGCTACCGGCAGGTAAAAAGCAACGGTGCGGTCTTTAGAGAAGTAGGCTGCATAAACTCGCCAGATCACCATTAAGACTAAAGAGAATTGTGTGTTTGGCGTGTAGAGATGTTATATTCTCTCTGATCTGTTTCTCCGTGCCTCTCTTAAATTGACCGGGCTGCTTCCTTCCAGGTGCAACTTTCTCCTTCTAAGACTAGGCAGACTAGGTGCAAGCAAAGTGCATTGCGTGTTGAACAAACACTCTGTTACTTCTACACAGCCCTGGCTCAATAGGAACACAAACAATGTTTCCAATGTGTGGGGTGGAGCTTCTGAGGGAGCACCCTATAGCATTGAAGGGAGAGGTGTTTTTGAGAATTACTTTTAACCTTTAAAATGTCAACTTCTCATACTTTTCAGAATGTCTGGTCGTGTGGTTGAAACCAGTTCCAAGAACATTGTTGCTCTGGTGTTAAACTCTACCACACCTGGGTACTAGCTAAATTCCATCTGAGTGACAGGAGTAGGACTTAAATGATGATTCTTTAAAAAAAATTATATATTTAGTTTGGTGTCACCATTATCCCTTTGCTCTATCACATGCTATTTGGCATTACAAAACAAGCTGAAACGCTATTTGCTTCATATTTGTACAAAGAACACACTTGGGAACAGGTAGTGCATCTTCTGCCAAGCATTTAGTGCTTAACTCACTCAATCTAGGCCCCCCCGATCCCTCCGCCCTCAGTCTTTCTGCCTTTTCTCACAAGGGCAGTCGCCATCTGAAAAGAGAATGCATCTTGGTGCGGGTCCAACAAAAAGCTTTTGGCAGAATTTCATCCTCTCTTGAATTTGTGTTTGAATAACACTCGTGCTACAAATCAAACTCCTGGACAGCGAGAGTGAGGTCATGACGTTTAGATCACCATGGCGTCCAGAGGGAGGTCTTCTTGTGTGTAAAGTGACAGGGATGTTCGGCTGCTATGTTGACTGATGGCCTGTTGGCAGCCACCCTCCTGGGACTGTGTACGCGGGTGGTGCCAGCCCCCCCCCCCAGCCCGCACACACACACACTCCATCTGTATATTTCAATACACTCTTAACTCTTCTGCAAGGTAATTGCTTGACATTTTGAGGCTACAGTTTTGAGCAATGCCCATTTTTACTACCTCTATAATTTAAGGTTAAATCGACAGCCTGGCTAATAGATTATGAAAGGACACTAATAGCGTTTGTATTCTTTTATAAGGAGAAATGTTTTTAGACCTTATAAGGTTTTAGATACCTTTTATAGTGAAGCCTTTATAGTGAAATGGATAGAATTTCACAGCTTACGATTAGAATTAAACCAGCTCAGCCAAGAGTGCTGTAGCAATACAGTATTTCACTGCGGGCTTGCAGTTCCCAGTGGCACTGATATAATTAAGACCTCTCTTCTTAATTACTTAATAAGCCTAATTAGTTAAATTTCCGAGCAGCAGATTTTGGCTCCAAGAGAGATGTAAATCAAGGAATGGTAAGTCTATTTGTTATTTCATTTAAGTCATAATGTTAATGAAATTAGCACTACAATTGAATCATACCACACTGGGATTGACCATAGGGCTACTGTGACATTTACAGACATAATAAACATTCAATTATACTAACAAATACAGTAGGATGGAGAATGACTGTTAAGAAGTGATTGAAAACATCAATGAATTTGATTAATATCTGTATGTCACAAGCTGTATTTAGAATGGTATTGATGAGATCAAGAGTATAACTGAGCAGTGTTTACATGTATCCATCACGCGTGCACGGCCAGATGTGGTTAGGGGGGTGCATTAAATTGGATGAAACTAATTGGTCGCTCACTACGTGTCCATAGCAATTTGTGAGCCAGGCCAAGCCCACAAACCAGTCGTGCATTCCAGTCTACTTAATTAGAGGTTGTTGGTACCACAGAAGGTGTCACCAACCTTTTCACACACTGAACAGATGGTGTCCCATTTTTTGTGGTCTTGCCAATGCCCACTCCACGGCTCCTGGGAAAATGACCTAACTCACAGGCAGCTGCTTAGTGCGGCTTGAGTGATTCTTTACAGCCACTTCTATTGGGAGACTTAGCAGGATGTACCACTGCTAATAAGGGGGTGATATCGTGAAGACTAGCTCCCAGGGTAGAGGAAGAGTCTGTGAAATTTGTTTTGGTTGTAGCGTTAGCAAAGCGTTAAGTCCGTCTTTTGTTGGTGTGTTTTTTTTACACTGTACTAGAATAAGCAAACCGCCGATGCCAGAGGTGCTGACATCTTGGTGCTTGGTGGGATGTGTGCGTGGTCCACTTGCCACTGACAGATGGTGTGAATATCAACAGAGAAAGAGACCTGGGAAGGCCCACAGAACAAAAGTAAAAAGGCCTCCTCGACAGTTACAAAGAGGCCCCATGGAGAAGTGTGAGGGGTGTCCTGCGTCCTAATGGATAAAAGGAAATGGGGGGGGTAGAGATTGCACGGGCATTTACCACTCGGGAAACTGGATGGAGAGAAAATTATTGTAAGATTTACGGTCACTCTTTTAGCTGTCTTGGCGCTATGTTTCTGAAACCATGTGTGGGTGTTTATTACTGTTATGAAATGTTTTATAATCTAATGTTAAAGGCATGGTGTTTTAAAGGCACAGTTTGGGGAAGAACACTAATGCAAAGATTATTTTGTATGGTATACAGAATTACTGTAAATATGATGGACAAACCCATAAGAAATAGTAAGACATATTGTCCATATATTTCTTTGAGAATGACAATGTTTCTTTTTTTCCTTTCATGGTGCTGGGACTAATATGACCAGAAAGGCAAAGGACTCTGTAAAAAGTAGCTCCACTCTGCACCACTGTGGTGTTTTGTTAGATGGAGCGGGTCATAAAACAATTAATTTTCACTTGTTCCACAGTGGGTAAAGCTGCCTCCCTATCAGATATATATATGTCTGTGTGAGCTTACGGCCTTTGAGCTGGTGCCAGGTCCAGTCGCGCTGCCACAACTATTGTCTTTAATAGATGCAGAGCTCTGGGGAAGGAACAGTATATTTAATCACTAACAGGGAGCTGGGTTGTGCGCTCAGGTCACTAACATTTTGTGTTTTATGAGAAGCTGCAGTTTCACTTTTTCCCCACACTTGGGGGAATCGGAGATGATTGTGAACTCTTAGTTTTTGCTGCTGGCGTAATATGGTCGGCTTCAAAATAAATAAAGAAATTGGTCAAATTCCTGCGCTTTGACTGCCTTTTTTCAGTTATAATATGCCCTTTGGATGTAGGTAGTTGCTACACTGATTTACCTTGTTATGTTTCAATCCCTGCCGTGTTAGCAAAACCCCCACTGACCATTAACTCCAGCAGCACAGCACACTGCAACACCACACTCCTGCGTAATGCTATTACAGTCAGCCCCTGCATGCTTAAAGTCATTAGTTGTGATAGTGGCTGATTAGATTGTGTCCATTGATCGCGCTGCATGCTGTTGGGGCCAACGCAGCATGAGGAGCTAGCTAGCACCTGTCTCGCCTCCTCAGACAGACTGACAGTCTGAGAGCAAAGAGAGGGAGGCTTCATGCAGGGCCACAGATTGAGTTATTGATCACTTCTCTCTACCACGTTCTCTGTCTCTCTCACTCTCTTTATCTCTTTAACTCTCATGGACTGTTGTCGATACAATGAATTTCACTTATTGCAGATAAACCGTATACGGGTTCTATGCTAATAATAGCAGAAATGAGCCCTTGTCACCATTGCTAAGCTTTCAGAGAGAGTAGAGCAATGTTGTTACAGGGTGATTATTTTGTAGGAGGACTTATTTAATCAAGAAGGAATTCAGAGTGAAAAATAAAGTAAAAAAATATGAAATAAAACATCTTGGTATTACTAAATTTGTTGAAGAGGATCTATCACACATTTAACAAATAGTACAGTGCGGTATAAAAGTCCATTAATAAGTTAGTGTCATCATTCATCAAAAATGGAAATGAAAATACAACAATGTAAAAGGGAAATTATACTTTGGTTAGGGTAGTGGACTCCAAGATGAAAGGTACAATATGCCCAAAGCCAACTTGGAAAGATGTAATACACAGAACTTTGTAATGAATGCAGACTGTGCATATACAAGTGTACAGGGTAAATAATTACTGATAATGAGACCAATGTGATACTTGGAAGAAATACCCATTCATATAATTGTGAAGGTGGTGTTTCGTGCATCTCTAAAGCTAGAACTACTGTACACCACAGCGATTTTCGCTCATGCAGGTGAGAGCAACTGCTTAACAGAAATTGTCAGGTCGCTAGTTGACTCTTTGGTGTAGCCGCTGGACCGACCGTTGCTATAAACTGAAACCCCACTCTCTAGTATTGCCGAAACTCCTTTGGAGATGGCTTACGGTAGAGAAATGAACATTCAATTCATGGGCAACAGCTCTGGTGGACATTCCTGCATTCAGCATGCCGATTGCATGCTCCCTCAAAACTTGCGACATCTGTGGTATTGTGCTGTGTAATGGAACAGCACATTTTCGAGTGGCCTTTTATTGTGGCCAGCCTAACGGCCAGGCTACATCGGCCGCATAGCGTAAGCGTAGCGTAGGCGGAGCGTACATTCACCGTAATGTAGGCTACACCTGCTGTGCACGTAGGTCGTACAATTCGAAAATGTTCTGGGATAGCGAACTATAGAATTCGGACACGGCAATTCGTCTTCCTGCACATCGCTGTGAAAACAACATCTTCAACAGATGTTTGTGTAATATGGGTACGTTTATATACACAGACTACATGACTGTTTTATTTTTATGCTTCTCCGCAGCGTATACGCTCCACTTACGCGCTGCTCTCACAGCCAGTGTAGCCGGTTCCATTGATTAATATGGAAGCGTAGTGTTGCAGCATACGCTCCGCCTACGCTACGTGGCTGATGTAGCCTCGTCGTAAGGCACACCTGTGCAATGCTGTCTGATCTGCATCTTGCTGTGCCACACCTGTGAGGTGGATAGATTATCTCGGCAAAAGAGAAGTGCTCACTAAGACAGATTTAGACAGATTTGAGAACAATATTTGAGAGAAATAGGCCTTTTGTGTACATAGAAAAAGTATTAGATGCACAAAAGTGTGTTTATAATTTTGTTCAGTGTATATTTATATGGCTGTTCCTAACACGGTATGGTATGTCTTTGGTCTTATGTGTGTGTGTGTGTGTGTGTGTGTGTATATATACGTGTGTATGTGTGTATATATATACTGTATATCAAGCACATATCAAGCATAGGCAGGCCGACCACAGAGTTACGCGGCCATGCATAATCTCAATTGTCATATAATCGCAATCATCTTATTGCCAGCTGATCTCAGTGACCACACTGCTTAGCTGATCATGGCAAAGCATACTATTGGCCAAACTCATTCATGGCGCTTATTTAAACGGCATTAGCCTAAACCATTCTAGTGCTTTCTCTGCGAGCATTTATGCAATCTGCCTCCACCCCACCCCCTCCTTTCATGCTGTGTCTGACTTACTCAATTTCACAGTGTTGCCATTGATGCTTGCCCTGTACCTTATGGGAGGTTCTTTTTGCTGCTCTCCCTGCCTTGGGCTTTGTACGCACATGCAAAGAGCTTTCCTTGTAGGCAAGAAAGGGCAGAGAGCTCCCAGAACAGAAACATATTTCCAAATATAAAGAACTTTATGTAAATCAAATACTTATTTTGACTATAGTGGTCCTGACTGAAATACTGTATATATGTGTGTATATTTGTTGTTTCCTTTTCAAGTGTCATGTCAGACAGTTAATACAGTGAAGCAGGCTAGAAAGCAGGATGTATTGTCGTGATGACAAAGACATACCATACAGTTTTAGGAACAGCCATTGTGGCTTTCCTGAATAATGAGGTGTGATTACAGTCCGACAAGGCATATTTCTAAAATCCCTCCTCCAGGCAATTACTGGCAGTGCAAACAGCAGCCTTCAGCCACCAAGATGGACAGAATATCAAGTGATTGCTTTAGAGAGGAGGGCATCATCTGCTTAAAAGACTTGCTGCCTCCTCAGGTTAGAACCATTAGTGCTTTTCCTGGTACTATAAGTGTGGTTGCACGCCCACTTTAAAGTTGTCAGTGCGTGTGGGTCATGCATATTTAAGTGAACACCCCCATGCATACACTTGTGTATATTGTACATGCATGTGGTGTGAGCACAATATATTCTGCAATTGTTTTAGGTATGGCTTTGGAGTACTCGATGCAGGACTGATGGTACAGCAAGCCATGCACTTCAACAGCGTCAGTGCACATAGGATCTGCACACAAGAAGTCACCTTTAACCCAGCGAGGTAGACAAGCTGTAGTCACCATGTTGTGTCAGTTTTAGCACTTACTGACAAACGTGCTGTTTTATTGGCCAGGAGTCTTCCTGCAGACAGTGCCATCAGCATGAACATCCAATCAGAGGGCTGCAGAGGGAGGAATGAAGAGGTTAGCAGCCTAGAGCATGTGCAGGTCAGACTAACTTGTTTTAAATTAAGTGAAACAGTCAGAGCCCCTTCTGTTTTAGGCTTTTTTTTACTTTTCACTCATTAACCTTAATACAATAATCCGGAAATAAGTTATTTAATGTATGAACAATTATACATCAAAGGTGTCCACTGATTTACATTTCTGATAGTACAGGTATGTATTCTCAAATTCATTCAGGATATGAAATAAAATTAACAAAATGTTAAACGACATCTTGATATTACCATCATCATATACAGTACATTGCATCAGAAAAATGTTACATTTCCAGCTACAAACCCTTTTAACCAGATCTCTATTATTTCACATATTACAGTATACAGCATTTCTATTCTGTAACCGCACTATAAAATAGACCTGGTAGTTTACAGAACAAAAATGTGTATGCTAACAAGAAGTGAATTCAAACCCACGCCATTACATGTCCTAGACACAGCCATAGCACATGCCATTTACAACAGACCAAATCAACTTCTCTGATGTTTTACAATTCATTTGGAACAGGAAATACACAAATATATTTGCATAATGTGTTGACATTTGCAGACATTACATGCAATTGTAGTTTGTGCATTACCACCTACATGCAAGCGCCTGTTAACGTGTGTGTGTGTGTGCCTCAACACAGTGAAGGAGCAGGAGTGAATGAGTGTGTTGCCATGTCAATTGAACAGGCTTTATCTTTGCTGCACGGGTAAACCCAGGGCTGTGAGGTGTGATTGATGGATGTGTTCTACCAGGCGGTCAAGAGGAGAGAGTGGACAACCGTTCATTTGAATGCAGTACGCGGACAGTTCCACAGATTTGAGACTACATGAATTAACGCCGCGGCGGCGGTAATAATAATATAATGCAAATATATTTGCAAGTCGCACTGGTGCGCCTAGTTATAAAATTTTGTTGCACTGTCTCCAAAAATGGTTGCAAAATACGACTAATTGGTCGCAGTCTGGAGTCCTGTATAGATTTCTTTATAAAAAATACTAGTCTATTAGTCAATAGTTTATATTGAGCCAATAAAAGACTCCGCGTCTTAGCAACCAATTTGAAAATAAAACCCCAGATACTCAATGCTCCGTAGTACGGAGCTAGCTTGCGGGGGTGCGGGAGAAAGCTACTGTTGCATAAATGAAGAGAATGGATTACAAAGGTACTTGTTTTTGCTTAAATTATATAAATTGTGGGTTACACAAGTTACAGTGATCTTCCTTTGTGCATGTGGGAGCAACTGCTTAGAGATCGCCAGGTCGCTGGTTGACTCTTTGGTGTAGCTGCTGGACCTTATTCTAACGACACAAATTTTGAATCGGCAGCGAGAGATCATAGAAATAACTCCACCTATCATAATCTAGGTAAAGGCTATAAGGCTTTCTTGCTAGATAATAAACTCAAAAACCTAATAACAGTGGGAAAGAACATTTCTTTTTTTCCAGCTGCCCAAAACAAGTATGTTAGTGCTTACATTTCAACATGGTAGACACATAACAGGGTTAAAGACAGTGAGTGAATATTAGGCTCATGTTGGCAGAGCTATGCAGCTCTCTATCTTTTAACGCACAGAAAAGCTATTGCACCGATGTGTGACATTACTACAGACTCTGTGTTATTTATTGCAGCATTGGCTGATCAAGGTAGACAGGCTTGCGCTAACTGTTCTGAGATCTGAAACTGATTCAGCCTCCAGATCACGTCAAATGTATGGATATGCGCAGTGTTGCTCGCCTGTTCTATGTTTGCTACACATCATTTGTCTTCTTCATTTAGGCTACTTTTGAATAAACACAATGCTTCACTACATTTAATAACACAAGCTCTAGACTACTAGATTGTGGTGTCAGTGTTGTGGATAGTTGTTTGCTAGCTGTCAGTAATGGTCAGTAATAGTAACTTCCTCATTCCTGTTTCCTTCTCGTGTGTCCACACAAACTCAGAAGGTATCTGACAGAGCATCCTCGCTCGAGCATGTTACTTATCCTGCCGCTACATAAAGCATAGCGATTTCCTTTTATTTTCATCACGTGATATTGTGTGGCAGTGAGTCCCATTTCCCCCTGCACACAATCATTGTAAATCAGAAGTAAAATACTTGTTAGAGCAATATTTGCCACACTGAAAGCTTTAAAAATCTGTAAAAAAAAATACAGAACTTATATCAATATTCCATTAAAACAGTTAACTTACCCAGTGATTATATAGTGAGCTGAAATTTTTTTTCCATAATACCCTAGTTAGACACGTGATTTTCTGTGACCTTTTTAATAGGTCTATGGCTGTGCGTCATTACGTTCTGTTCTCCCAGCATGTAGGACTATTTATAAGAGATAAGAATGATGAAGGGCGGTGATCATCTCAGCAACAACCAACAGAAGATTTCTTTGGTGTTGAAATGAGCTGTGAGGTACAGTAATTATATATTGTGTAACCTTAAATAGGCTACGTGTTGTTGTTCGTATAGCCATAGTTCTATGGGATTTGTTGGCCAGGCTTGGCTACTATGTTACTATAGGCCCTACAGTGTAGGGTTAGCATAGTATTAGGAGTAGACTACGTTTAAAAAGTAAAAATATGTTTTCACGTATTTCCATCTACAGTAACAGCCAGACAATGTGGACTCCTGGGCCTGTACATATGAAGAGTTTGCATTAAGGAAGTAGCCTACAGTAGGCTGGCAACCATTTTACAGCTACAAATATAACCCATTATCCCATTATTATATAAAATCTTTCGGCACAGCTACTGTACCGCATCAAAATGTTGCCATGTCCGGTAGATTAGCCGCAGCGGTGCGTCTTGCTTTCTATTGAAATTAATGGATTTCCGCTGTAACATATTCAGTTTACAGGACCTGGTATGAACGTAGCTAGACACCGACTGCTCCTGCATTTAGTCAAAGCATTTTCTTTAGCCCCTTCAAAAATTTTATTGGGTTTTCAGAAAAGAAATATGTATGAGGGAAAAAAAAGATTTTCCCCAGTTTTGTTTTTCCCCTAGAAAATAAAATGAAAAGGAATTGATAAATAATGTAAGTCAGTACAGTAGGCTACTGAATAGCCTAGCTAGCTACTACATGTAGCTTTATAGACAGACATAATAATTAACATGATAATTTGCAAAAACTACTGGCTATGGCTAGCAAATGTGCTATTATTTCAATATTAATTTATATTCCACAATATGCTTGTGATATTTGTTAGATAGCTAGCCTGGACTAAAATTAAAACATTATGGGCCTCATGTATGTACGTTAGCAAGCACATCGTAAAAGTGAGCGCAGCCAGAAAGCAGATTGTGCATGCTGTGCCATCGCATTTTATGTTGGATATACTAAACTTGCGACTGATCATGTAATTGGCACCGCCTTCTAAACTTGGCGTTAACACTGCGAGTAGTCTGGTCCAGAGCCATAGAAGTAAACAGAGTTACGTCATCTCCGTACACTCCAACGGAGTTCACAGAAATGACGGATCATGGAGCCTCTAAATAGTTCCCGGAAGTTTGCCATCAATACTTCAATAAGCGCCGTACAGTAGCAGCATACTCTATTGTGTAATATGTGATGCAGTATGGTAAGAGACGTATAAATTATCATTATATTGTATATTATCAGAACACAAATCATATTAACGTGGATTATATCATATTAGTGGATTATCATTTATAAATCAATTATTTAGGTAACGTTAACTTGCTAAATTAACAGATTATGATAGCATAATGTTCCATGCTGGATAAAGTTAGCAGCACGTCGTTACCCACGACCAGCTCAGTACATTATGTTCTCTACATGCCATGTTACAGTATGTAAAGTTGTGAAAACGGTTTTTATTGTACTTGGTGCGGGGTGGAGAGAGATAAATTGGCCGATTGTGTTACTTTATTTAAAGATTGGGGCGTGTACCGGTATTGTAGAGTTGTGATAAATACCGCATACATTTTGGAGTAGGCCGAGTATCCTAGAGTGCAGATTTTTTACTTCTTGCACGTGAATTTTGTGTTTTTATTACCTGTGAACAGGGATGGTTTGTTCATTAGGGCGATTGGGCAAAGCACTGCCAAAGGGAGAAAGAGAGAGGAGGGAATTTTCCAACTTTACCAGTGTACGCTACGGTAGCTGACTGTCCTGCCTCTAAATATCTTAATCCAATCAGCGTCCAAAGTTCCGTGGATGCTGGCTCGTCTACGTATAGACAGGCTCCAGCCCCTTTTTGGGCGATTTCAATATGGCTGAAAATCGCCCTTATTGCTCTCATAGACGTTCTGCGTAAAAATCTTTTTTCACAAATGCAGGCTCTTCAGTGAATTCTCTATGGCTTCTGGGGGTGCTTGCACTAACGTGTTTACGTCATACAAAACGTTCGTAGGTATCTGTCAGTGACACGAGTTGTCTACGCAACATGACCTAGAATGGTTCGTCGTTGCACATTATGGATTGTGTCTCATCCGTTCTGTCTGCATGACTTGCGAAGTAAGTAATATAATATTAATAAAACTATTAATTGGTAGGATCATCTAGTGTGTATGCAATTGTGCTTTTCCATAAAAAATTTTTACAATATCTAAACAGAAGCCAAACGTAAACGTCAAAACCCCCAGGCCTCGGGCTCCAAAGGCAGCAACGGCCGGGCTTCGGGCTCCCTCGGACCCCTGGCGCAGGGCGGCTCCCTGACGCGGGTTGGACCCCCAGCGTGGCACTGCTTGCCGACGCGGGGCGGCTCCGGCGGACCCCTGGCGTGGAGCGGGCTCCCAACGCGAGGCGGCTCCAGCGGACACCCGGCGCGAGGCGGCTCCGGCAGCTCCCCGGCTCGGGGCAGCTCAGATGGACCCCCAGGGTGACACGGCTTGCCAATGCGGGGCGGCTCCAGCGGACCCCCGACATGGAGCGGCTGCGTCATGGAAAGCCCAGCAGCGGAAAGTTCCGGCTGGGGCTGCTGAGGCGGGGAAAGCCCAGCAGAGGAGGAGGCCAGCTGGAGCTGCTGCGGCATAGAAAGCCCAGCAGAGGAGGAGGCTGGCTGGAGCTGCTGCGGCATGGAAAGCTCAGCGGCGGAGGCGTGATGTGGCTGCAGCGTGAAAAGCCCAGCGGACACGAGCTGCGTCCCGGAGGCGGGATCCGGTGGACCCCCTGCGAGCGACGACTCCCTGACGCGGGGCGGCTCCGGCTGATCCCCGTCGAGCGGCGACTCCCGACACGGGGCGGCTCCACCGGGCCCCCGGCGTGCACAAACAGGCGTGCACAGTCACGTAATCTAGTAAGAACAGAAAACATGAACAATAACCCACGCCCCCTCACAGCAGTCACCAGCCTATATGCCCTCACACCCACACGGCTGAAGGCAATCGGCTAATCGCACGTGTGAGGTGCTGGGGATGCGGGCAGTCCTCCACCGGCTGTACCCCACCGGCGAGACCACGGGAATGTTACACCTACTGCCGTACTGCAAGAGAGATTGGGCGAGAGCATTTTGCTGCACCTAATAACCATGAAAATAACATGACAACCAAATCAGACTATTAAGAATTCATTTATTTTCATTGTCATGTTTTGTAGCCCTCTTTTTTTAAGACATTCATTTGATTACTTTGTAGACTACTTTCCGGTTATCTGGACCACAACATAGAACATATAATGAATTATTTCCATTATTTTTAATGAATTAATTAATTAATTTAGAATCTTTTTAAGAGTTAAGTTTAGGTTTGGGTAAGAAATTGGTTAGGGGTAGACTAGTGGTATGGCACTAGTGAGGTGACAAAAAACTCTTAACAAAACATTGTAGGCTACAATGCAATGTGACAATACCTAGTTGACTTAAAGCTGAAGTAAGCAATTCACTGTCAATTCACAATACGCTATATCTCATTGGACTGCTGGTTGCCTGTTCTTTGTGTTGGATAAAATCTGATGTTTGTAGCCTATACACAGCCCTGCCTCTGTAAATAGTAACACTAACAAAGTGGTGCCGATC
>JAODTR010000008.1:414745-431127 GCA_025399935.1 Amblyopsis rosae | reverse complement strand
GTAGATCGAGAGCTTTGCCTTCCGGCTCAGCTCTCTTTTCGTCACAACGGTGCGGTAAAGCGATTGCAATACCACTCCCGCTGCTCGGATTCTCCGGCCAATCTCTGGCTCCATAGTCCCCTCACTCGCGAACAAGACCCCAAGATACTTAAACTCCTTCACTTGGGGTAAGGACTCACTCCCCACCTTTATGTCCTTCAAAATAAATAAATTCTGAAACCTGTGATAATCTCCATGAAATAATTATTTGTTGGGGTGTGCCAATTTTTGATAGTCAGTGGCATCACCACTTTCTCCTCTTGCAGATACAAGTCTTATTTGTTCATTATTCTCTCTCTCCCAGCTGCTGTTTTTTAATTTTAATTTAATTTTAAAAAAGTTTTGTTATAGTTCATCAAGCCTTGAAGAAGGGCACCAGCTTGCGGCCCTCGCTCTTCACCACAGTGACTGGGAACTGAGCTGTGTGTGCTAACAGGAGCTAGCTGTTGTGCTGCTTGGGCGCTGCACTAGTAGCGACCAGCAGACGTAGTCTCTCTGTTGTTAGTTTTTTACTGGCTTTATGTTGTGAGTATTATTTCGGTTGTAAATGACGTATGGACTGTTTGACTGTGATTTAGTTGACAGCTATCATTCGTGATGGATGTAGTGTACTTTTTATTTGTGATTTTAACAATGGTGGCGGCTGCGTTTGTCCAGCGTTAGTCAAACTGCTCTCGTGGGTTAAAGTACAGCCATGATTTCCTACTTCAGTACCGGAATACTCCCGCATCTGTAATTGATTCCAATGGTGGAATTCCTGCAGAAATCATCAGGAAAGCGGAAAGTAACTTGGACAGTCATAAACAGCATGTAGCAAATGGCTCCACACGGACTCAGAAGCGGGGGAGAAGAGGGGGGGTGCGCGAGAGACTGTGTAGACAACAGTTGCGTCGCATCCCTCTGCCATCTATAATACATGTCAACGCGCAATCACTGAGGAATAAAATGGATGAACTCCAGGCAAATGCCAAGTTCCGGTCAGAATACAGACATTGCTGCATAATTGCCCTCAGGGAGACGTGCCTTTCACCACTTTTATTCGTTCTATATACGAATGAGTGTCAAAGTAAACATGTATCCAGACGTGTTATAAAATATGCAGATGACTCTGTGCACTGTCATTGATGACAAGTTAAATTTTAATGCAAATAAAATTTGCCATCTGTAAAAGAGCTAATTAAAGACTGTTCTTTTTATGTAAACTGAGAAGTTTTAATGTCAATCAGACCTTTATGAAATTGTTTTATTCTTCTTTTATCGAATCTGTTCTTTCATTTTTGCTACAGTAGTTTGTTGGTTTCGTGCCCTTACAGTGAAAAACAGGAGCAAACTGAACCGCATTGTTAAACGGTGCCGCAAAATCACAGGTGTCCCCCTTAATGTTCTTTCACACCTCTATGAGGTGCGGACCACCTCTAAAGCCCAGGCTATTGTCTTGGACTTGCAACATCCTCTATGCGCAGAGTTTAATCTGCTTCCATCAAGCTGGAGGTTTGACCTCCCTACCTTGGTCATAAATAGATTTAAATTGTCCTTTGTTCCAACTGCCACTGGTTTTGACAACAGGTTGTGAATGCGTGTTAGGATCGTATTTTGGGATGACTGCATTTATTATACTGTATGTATTGTATGTGTAGTGTGTGTATATGTGTTGACTAATGTCTGTAAGGAAAATTGCCCTGTGGGGACATTAAAGATTTCTACTACTATTAAGTATGTCAGCACAACTGTTTTAACATCTGTTTTAGCAAACAGGCTTTAAACTAACAATTGCGAGGTTCCCCAAACCTCTGCTGAAGAATTGGTATTGCACTATGATGCACTCCTCTCTTCCAGCCTTGACTCTGTTGCTCCTAAACTAAATGTGTCTCCTTTGCTACATCTGCTCTTTAGTTTACCCTTGAGCTGCGTTTCATAAAGTCCACTGGCCGCCAACTGGAGAGGGTTTATAAAAGATCTGGTCTCCCAGTTCACCTGGAGTTGTACAGAGATGTGCATAAATATATGGATGCTCTCTCTGCGTCAAAATCAATCTACTACTCCAACCTCATTAATACTAATAAAGAAAACCCCAGAACTCTCTTCTCCACTATTAACCGGCTACTTAGGCCTCTGGATTATTCTGCCCAGACTGGTTCTGTACAACATTGCAACCAATTTCAGTTTTTTCAGTCTAAAGTTGAGTCTATCTACCAACAACTTCAGTCATCATCTACTCTGACGCTGTTCCAAAATGTGGAAAATTCTACAGCTGGACTGCTGTTATCCACCTTCTCTGCTGTTGATGATACCTACATTTCAGAGTTGATCACTAGAGCAAAAGCCTCTACCTCCTCACTAGATCCTATGCCTACATCCCTGGTCAAGGCCTGCCTGCCTTTCCTGTGCCCTCTTGTGGTGAACATCGTGAATTGTTCCTTGCAGACTGGTACAGTTCCTCCCTCACTCAAAATGGCTGCAGTCACACCCATCCATAAGAAGCAAGGACAAAATTTGGATGACTTTAATAATTACAGGCCCATTTCAAACCTCCCTTTTCTAGCAAAAATACTGGAGTGGGCTGTGGCTTCCCAACTTCAGTGGCATATGACCAACTTCCAATCAGGGGTCAAAACAAAACGCATGACAGAAACTGCCCTTGTCAAAGTGGTTAATGACCTCCTTATTGCTGCTGATTCTCACCATGTCAATATCATCATAATCCTAGACCTCTCTGCTTCCTGCTTTCCTTTGTCTGCCACACTATCCTTCTTGCCTGCATGGAGTCAATGGTGGGTGTATGTGGTTCTGCACTGATCATATCTGGCTGATCGGAAACAGTTGTGTCATTTGGAGGATCCAAATCCTAGCCAGCCCCCATCAATCAAGGTGTGCCTCAGGGTTCTGTGCTTGGACCGCTTCTCGTCAATATCTACATGATATCTACAGATTTACGTCAAAACCAAACTCAACTCACACCTCCCTCCTGCATCTCTAATCAGCTGTCTTCAAGACATCAAAAACTGGATGACCTCTAAAAGTCATGGTGGTGGCTCCCAAGGCTTTTTTAAAGAAAGTTGGTGACATTGTCTTCTCTGTTGATGGCTGTTCCATCTGCCTATCCTCGAAGGTCCGTAACCTTGGAGTTATCTTTGACCCTACTCTCTCCTTCGAGCCCCACATCAAGTCTATCACCAAGTCAGCTTTCTTTCACCTCCAGAACATCTCCCGGCTCTGCCCATCCCTCACAGACCCAGTTGCAGAGACGCTAATACATGCTTTTGTAACATCACGTTTGGACTACTGAAATGGAGTCCTGACGGGGGTGTCAGGCAAAGCCTTAGCCAGGCTTCAGCATGCAAGAGTCCTCACACACACCAAACCATGGGAACACATCACTCCTACACTGCAACACCTCCATTGGCTCCCTATCAAATTCCGCATGGCTTTGCACCCTCTGACCTTTCCAACCTCATTCACTCACACACCTCATCGCATAGTCTCCGCTCAGGTCTGCTCACTGTCCCAAAATCAAGACTCTGTACTATGGGGGACCGGGCTTTCAGTGTTGCTGCCCCTAAATTGTGGAACACTCTCCCTGCTGAAACCCGCAACTCAGACTCTAATCATTTTTATAAACAGACTGAAGACTGAAGGCTAGCTGAAGGATAGCTTTTACCGTGGCTTAGCCAGGTTTTAATTTAGCTCTGGCTTTTATGTAATTCATGCTTTTTTTACGTTGTACAGTGTCCTTGGGTATCTTGAAAGGTGCTTCGAAATGTAATTTAATATACTAATAATAATATTAATTGGTAGGATCTCTAGTGTGGATGCAATTGTGCTTTTCTATAACAATGTTTAACAATATCTAAACATAAGCCAAACGTCAATGTTTTGCATTCATTTGAACCAAGGTGGCCATAGAGACTAGATAGCCTACTGCCGTACTGTAAGAGAATTGGGCGAGAGCCTTTTGCTGCACCTAAAATTACCATGAAAATAACATGGATCAGACTATTATGAATTTATTTATTTTCATTATAAACCTAAAGTGTGTTTTGTAGCCCTAATTTTTTAAGACATTTATTTGATTAATTGGTTGACTACTTTTCGGTTATATGGACCACAACATAGAACATAGAATTAATTAATTTTGAAGAGCTCCACTGCATAAGCTTTATAAGAGTTGAGTTTAGGTTTGGGACAGAAATTGGTTAGGGATAAGTTAGGGGTATGACACTAGTGAGGTGACTAAAAAACTTTGTAGGCTACAATGCAATGTGACAATAGCTAGTTGACTTAAAGCCACAGTAAGCTATTTCACTGTCATTTCACAATAGGCTATGTCTCATTGGACTGCTGGTTGCCTGTTCTTTGTGCTGGATAAAATCTTATGTTTGTAGCCTATACACAGCCCTGTTTCTGTAAATAGTAATACCAGTTACATAGTCACACCACACAACAATACCCTAGCCTTTGCTTTGTGTATTCAGTGTGTGGTGGGCAGAAGCAAGAGGTTATTTTGTTTTGATCGAAGAGCTTTCTCTAAAATGATTTAGATACCTTTAATTTACCTAGGCTATTGAATGGGTTACCAAAACAACTGCCCTCCCTAATTTTCTGAGCAGGAGCCATCACTGAGCTACGGTCTTCTTACGATGGACTAACGAGTGGTCCAGGGCCCGATCCCGAATCTCTACGATGATCTTAAGATGCACTTAAGTGCCACGTTATTTTATTGGCACGTTTCCCGAAAGCATCGTTGTTTACGTGCCATGTTAAATGAATTAATTAACAAGGGCTCAGTATGGTGTCGAAATATAGTCTCACAAATCGAGCTCACAGAATGTTGTGTTGAGCACACACGAACAAAGTCGAGCGCGCAGAAAGTTGTGTCGAGCGTGCACACAGACAAAGTCGCGCGCACAGAATGTTCATTTGAACACGCAGAAAGTTGTTTCGTCTTATGTTAAGTGTGTAGAAATCTGTCTCGCACACTGTCTGCGTTGAGAGGTTAAGGCAAAACCATGGGCACAGTGATTGCAATGTCACAAGAACGTAAATAAAGCTGCACATGAAACTGCTCAGATCTAAACCTCTGCTCTCTCTAAATGAATATGCGCTTGCTCGATATGGAAACAAATCAAAAGGAGTGACAATCCTATTGACCAATCATAGCTTTGCTTTTTGTTACAAAATCGCTGATTGGTTAGATATGTAGGCTTTCTTACCTGAGAAGTACTTAGTGCATAGTGGTTGGTGCGATGACTATGGTCAATGGTGGCAGTCATGTTAGCTGAGGTGTAGGCTAGTCAATGTCAGTTTCTGAGGAGCCCTCGCGGGTAAGTTGATATAAATACTAAAACATTTTAAATATTGGAATGCATTAGCGGACCTTTCATAAGTTTACTCAGTAGTGGTAAGTTATTTTATCTACCAGTACCCAGTACAGTAGTCATGTTTATATCACGTAAGATTCTGCCGGTAGATGCCATATAGAACTATAAGAATGTATGCATGCAGTACAGCAGCTAAGACGTAGAAAGACAGCTAGCTACCGTACCTACAAAATGTGATATTGTCTGTTATTCTGTAGGAGTGATGGAGTCTGGTGGAGTGATAATAATATGGTGAAGCAGTGTCCTCATCTAGGTTTTCTGCAGGTCTTTAAAAAGTCATTAACTTATGAAAAACCTTTATTGTCACATACACTATTATACTGTATGTAGTATACGTCAAATTAGGTGCCTACTGTGGCTCCAGAACTAAGCATAAAATTCGAAATACAACATAATAAAGAAATCTAACAATAGAATAGAAAACATATCTAGAAGGCTATAGACCAAATTTAATTATTCTGAAACTGTGTATGTGTGTGTGTGTGTGCATTCATTCATTCATCCATATGTTAAGCCATCCATCCAATCTGAGGTCTGTGAGCCACAGCGGTGACAGTGTCCGGATCTCTGGAGAGGAAGAGCATGGGTTGGAGAACAGACTGGACGTTTATCCTCTCCTGTACATATGATATAATAAAATGTTTTGTTGAATGAAATTGTATATTCTATACTATTAATAAGACTTCTTTGCATTGAGCATTTTCTGCCATGGGTGATATTTATATTAGATAAAACTTTATTGTTATTGCACAGAGAAAACAAAACTGAAGAGGTTAACCAATCTTAAAGGGATAAGCAAGTCATTTTAGCCTTAACATGTCATTAAAGTATATAGAGGCTTAAAATAAACGCCTACAAACTATGAAAATCAAAGTCCATTAGAACAGCAAAATATTCCCTATATTTATTTCACTTTCTGTCTGACCAGCGATTTTCTGGGTGGAGTCAGCTCGAGCCTGAAGACGTCATGCAGCTCCTGGACTATAAAAAAAAGTGTCACGATAAACGGCACTTTGCGTTTGAGTTTGACTGCCTACTGCAGCTTCTGTAGTACATTTTTACTATATGAAAGATACTCTGAACTAACAAGTGTGACACAACTTGGATTATACATGGATATTTGGCAGTTTCTTCAGGTGCTTCTGTCTTCTGACTGTTCATAAATACACCGTTTTACTAAGCCAATCGCACCTGCTGAAAGACGGGCCATTGCAGCTAGCCAGACGAGTGAGTTGCTCCACTCGTCTAGGGGGAGGGGTATGGGGGGAAATTACGAACACGCCCATTCAGCCCTGAGCCCTTTGAATGTAGAGTTTTTTGTCATAATGTTAACACACTTATTATTTATTTTTATAAATATATTATTTATTTGGTTGATGTATATTAAATATATCCCTCTGCAATATATTAGGAATATGTCTGCACCTTGTAAGCCTCTTTCATATCTCTTTAAGTGCGTCGCTATCGGGAAACGGGCCAGATCCCTCGTTAATTTATGACATGTGGCACGTAAACTATGCTTTCGTGAAACTCGCCATAAAATAACTTGTCTCTTAAGTTCATTTTAAGATCATCAGAGCACTTCCGGAAACGTGGCCTAGGTTTATAAGAATAGTTTAATTCGAAGAAGAAATATTTTAGTCATTTATAATCAACACTACCCAAGACTATTAAGATAGCAACAACCTAAATTACTGTTTTGTTTATTTAATAAAATTCAGTTATATGACATTTTTACTCAACTCGTTTTTTTTAATTTTTTTATTTTATTTAGAAATGTTTACATTATTAACATTTAATTTCACAAAATGCTAAATGTTTCTTGTTATATTGACTAATATAGTCTATGTTAAGTGAAAGGTTAGATCTGGCTTGTTTTAGTAACACTTTAAGATAACCTTCATTGCAGGAGGAAAATACTTTACACGGAAAAAAAGCATTGCTTTACTAGAAGGGCAAAAGTTGTGACTCCTTTATAATCGGTTGTATTCTGTTACTTGTGGATATGCTTTACGTGCCTAAATCCCAATTAGGGTCGGCTGACACGGTGCTCTATTCATGCCTAACACTCGTTGCATACATTTGCCTAGGAATTAACTTTTTATATAGGTCTCCCTCTAAATGCGCTCAACAGCAGAACAGTCGAATAGAGTAACAGTTTTCAAGTGCAGTCAAGTGAAAAGGGTATGAATTTATAAGGTATACCGAAACATATCAATTTAGGCAACATTAACGCCTTTATCCGAGTCCCCTCAACCGAGACAAGCAATTCCAAGAGAGGAAAATGTGCTTGAATAACGCGTAAACTTCTGAGGGACCTAAAAGAAAAATCTGGCTTCCCTACCTCTAAAAGAAAAAAATTTACTCATTTGTGAATGAGAACACGCATGACCAGCACTGAATCAGGTGCCATTTATTTTTCTGCTCTTTAATGCGATTTTGAATGTTAGTCTGAGTTAAAATCCCGATCATGTCATCTGGTGGGAGTCCCATACAACCCCAATTACTATTCAAACGCTTCGGTAATGTCACCCGCAACAAAGCAGCTGGTCTTGGTTTTGTGCAACTGGAATCTTGCCTTAGGTTATCATTTTTTAGATTATCAAATAGTCTATGCTATATTAAATATGCGAGAAAACCTTGTTGGAAATCCGAAATGATCAATGTAGCCGAAAAAAGTGCATTATCATTATTAAGTATCGACAAAGTTAACGCAGGCCAGGTTTACGTCCAACAAATCAACACATAGTTGCCCTTTAAAATTAACGTGCATGGTCAAACACAACAACGACATGTAGGCCTATGCAATATTTTAATAAATGCAAATAAAAATAGAGGCCTAACTATGTAAGGCCTAACTTGAGAATCGTGCGAGATCATGTCTATTTACCAAGTCGGAAATGCCCACAAGTTTAGGTCGATGTAAAAGTGTTTTCTTCTCTGCGTGGATGGTCTCTTTAGTCTGAATGAAACACCCTGGTGGGGCACTGCTCTCTACATTTACCCCAGACAGGTTGTTCCTCTATATTCATGACTCATTAAATTATAGCCAATTAAGTCCCAACCCCGCAGTAAAAACAGTACATCATATACTGTTTATGTGCCTATAAAAACGTCCCCCTTAGTTCGATCTCAAATTATTCCACTGCCGTTTTTTAAAAGTAGTCTAAATGTAGGCTGCAGTGCGCAGTAGGCTCAAAACTGCAAGTTAATTTCAGAGAATATCACTTGTGGAATGCACCTGATTGACTCCGCGATACTGTTCTTGTTCTCGAAAACGGATCCGATTGTAGTTAATGCCTATTTTTTTAAAGAACCAGAACAATACCACAGGTCAAGCCGTTTATCGTTTAATATTCCATCCAATGTCCGGCACTTTTATTGTGATGTTCTGAAACGATGCTTAGTCTCCCAATTGCGCGTATTATTTAATTAATAGTGTTTCAGTCACTATTAAAAACAAACCCCATTTCCCTCTGAGCTGGAATTAGTTTCACTTAGTCTCTATGAGAGACTATCATACGTCCGCATGGGATGGGAAAGACAATCGCCAGGGCTCGTGTATGTCTATTAGATGATGTGGAGGCCCATAAGGCTGGGTGGGAACTGGCCACAAAATTGTCAACACGTTAATAAATAACCGTCCGCGCAGCTGGTGTTAAACACGCACCTATTGATGAGATTGTTCGCGTGGCGTTCAGCTCTTTGACCAGTGAAGCGGAGTGCGTCGAGGCCGCGCAGAATGAATCAGTGGGATACCTTTCCGCGTACACTGAGGCTATGACGGAGTCTGGGGGGCAGAGGTTAGCGTGATGTGTTTACGACCCGAATTTATCGCCCTCGGGTTCTTGTCCTGCGTTCAAACACCCACCCCAGATGAGCGAAAAAGGTCAATCCTAGTTCTTCACAAAAAAAATGTATGAAAATAAAAATAAATAAAGAGCAAATGGCACGCCTTCAAACGCTCTAATACCTTGATTGAAATTGAATACATTTACGGGCGTGGGTGCCCTCATTTTACCGTAATTGTAGGCTACTATATAGTTCCAGTATATGTTAAAACATATTTTTTAAGTTTCACATTTTTGCAACACTCACTGTAAAATTCTGAATTATTCGAAATAATAGCAAATTCTATACTATTTAGGCTATGTTAATATAGGCTACGTTTAACAATAAACACCGATGGGTATTTTTTAAATTAATTACTGGTACTATTACCATCTTTATTATGAATTTGGAATGTTGACAAATTCACAATAACAGAAAATATGTGTGCATGAATGTATGCGGTTGTAACTTGTAGGCTACGTCCATATAATAACGTGTGAAAAGTCCAGTCCATCATATACTATGACTGATTTGGAAATTGTCCATACTTTTGATGGTTATAAGCCTAAATTATAAAAAAGGCTACACTTAAGATTTAATGTATATACAAGATTTAGTATATATTGTAATTCCTGCATGCATGCACATGAAATGTAAGGCATGAGAAAATATTTGTAAAACTAAGATCACTCAATATTACAAGAAACTGCAATTGAAATAAAAAAGAAAAATTAAAACAGAAAAATGCGTATTTGAAAAGGGTAGGTTATTGCTTTTTAACTTTGCCTCAATAAACCTGTTACAGCTGAATGAGGAAGAAATTACAAGAAAACCAAAAGTGTGTGAACTTATTGAGAAAAACAAAATACTGTGGTGGTTATTTCCAAGCTGTAGATTTTTCTCTTTGGTGATTACTGCCTTTACGGAACTACCTGCCTGTCTGAACGCGGCACACGCCGAGAGTCAATAGAAGTTAACAAGTCATCTAAACATTCCTTTCCCCTTTGTTTAAGTGAAGACACAAAGGGAAAGAATAAACTGCTTTGAAGAACATTAAAACCAAAAGGAAGGCCAGCGAAGTAGATTTAAAGTAGTCACTGGTTTCCAAAAACTCAATTTGAAAGGGAATAATGAATCGAGTGAGAATTTATGGAGAAATTATACAGTGGATTTGTCAGTTAAAATATCGGACCTGTCGGACAGACAAAGCTACACGCTGAGGATTAATGGGGACTCCAGACCTTTGATTCGGTCCTCCTTTTCTCCGGCCTTGACAAATTGGATTTCGGGGCTGGGAAGGTCGCCTGTGCCTATTGTCTCTGCGCCGTTTTGGAGCAATTCATTATGTTGTGCGGTTCAGGGAAAGACTCCATGTGACTACATCGGGCCTCGGGGTTCCTCTGCTGGCAGCTGCACAGAGAGCAAAACTCTCTCACACGACGTGCGCATTCCCACTTGCAGTCCTTGCGTGTGTCGAGGGAAATCCTTGCGTTTAGAAAAGCCGGATCGCATACGCCGACGCGTCACTTTTCGGGCGGAGATTGGTCTGTCTTCATCTCTCTCCCGGACTTGAGTTCACCACCACCACCCCCACACACTCACACCAACCAATTCTCTCTATAAGTCACCGTGTTGGTATTCATGGTTCTGATCGCAGCCATGCAAACCACAGCACGCTCGTCCACTTTTGGGGTGTTTGCAGAATGCTGCGTTCCGGCCGGGCTGCGAATAGGACCAATGCCAGGAATGTTCAAATTGGGGAAGTACGTCTCAGATCGTAAAGAAGTTGGACCCAAGAAAAAGGTACACTATGATGGTTTTATTTTTCATTAATTATTAATAATTTACAGTCATTAGTTTCCAATTAATAGGCATACAATCACCAATAAAGATATGTAGCATTTTGTTAAAGTTATGTGATATGGTTTAATTTAACCTAGGCTATCAGCACAGGCCTATCAGAAGATAAATCATTTATTTTGAATATTTGTTTTTACTGACTTTTTTATTTAGCCAGGCTATTACTGATTAGGCTTACTAATTATAAAACATAAATAAACCTCAAATAATCTCTGGTTGCTATAAAGTTAATATGAGGACATAACAAGCATACAACATAATTTTTCAGAAATGTATATAATTATTACTGAATAAAATAACACAAGATACATTAGCAGGCATTAATTCCCTACATTATAGCCCACTCATCATTATTATGGCATTCCATGATCATGCGATATAGCCTATATCGAACATATAAATTAAGATGATTGTATCTGTATTTTATATCTTACCTGTCAAAGTCCATTTTCCATTTTCTTATTAATTGATCTGTGCTGTCAAGTTAGAAATAATAGAGTTTTTGTAGGCTAACCGACTTGTCAGTCTGAGGTTCTACTTAACCGGCCTAATGGGCGACCTGGGAATGCTGTAAAGGATTTTATACCCTCACCCACTTTATAATTCCCAGCCTGTGCCAGTTATCCAATTATATATTTTTATGTAGGTCTTAAGGTTAACCGCCATCTACATTATATTTTATTTGTTTTGTTTTCCTAGAAAATAGCATTACTCGCGTTCCAACATGTCTGTACATCATTCAAGCCCTAAATAACACATAACAAAAATACGACATCGTAATTATGATTATTTAGAATGAAGTAGCTTTTAATATTTACATAAAATAAGACTTTTATATGTTGTCCTTTCTACAACGCGAAATTAACAATTTACAGCGAAAGTGCCTTGATAAACGCATCCTCATATAGTTAAGGCTGTCACCGCGCTTGATTGATGCCTCTAAATGCGTTGCCTCGGGCTATAGCCGATCATCAGGTGCAATTTCTGTGTCAAATGTCACGCTCTGGTCTTTAATAGCATATACTTTAGAAACGCTCTGACACTCCTCAAATTATTTTCCCATATCAACTCAATTAGCCCGTCTTCAAATTATGTCAAACAGAGCAGAGTAAAACAAGTTAGAAACGAATTTAGGCGACAAGGGCGGTATCCAGGTAGGCTATATATTTGAAGTCCTGGCCTTTCCCTCTTTCGTTATTTCTCTATAATTAGGAAAATAGTCTAAATGTTATTAGGGGAAAACAATTCCTAACGCGATGTAATCCTAAAGCAGACGTCATTCGTAATAGCTTTAAGTTTTTCATGTTTTTTCATGAACGGGAGTATAAGTAAACCATCGTTTAGACTATTGACAGTTTTAGACATGTCGATGTTGTCTTTTTTAGGTGAGCATGGTTCGGGGAGAATTCGTCGACGAGGCAGGCTGTCCTGTGCAGGACTGGATCAGGTTCATACGTTCAGCCAGAAATAGTCAGGAGCAAAACTTGGAGGCCGTCTCTGATCTACCCGGCGGACAGGTGACTTTTAGCCTACGTAACATATGATTTTGAGGTGTAGTCTTAGATGTTTTATAGATATTAAACTCGAACTTCGGTCTCATTAGATTTTCTATCGTGTGCTGAGGGAGATTCCTGCTGGAGAAGAGCTCTGTGTGTGGTATTCCACTTCACTGGCCCAGTGGTATGACATTCCAACTACGGCGACCCCAACGCACGACGAGAAAGGTAACTATAAACGTGTCAGACATAAGGTTGGGCGTCCTTTGATAACACATTTGTGACATATTTGATTGCAGGTGGCTGAAACCATAGGCTTACTATGTTTATCTTACATAAACGTATACGTAATATAGGCTATCAAAAATATAATTTTCGTAATTATTCGTAATGATACTTAGATTTCATTGTTTGGAAGAATACATGTTCGCTGTCATCGATTGTTTCGTCATTGCAAGGTAGCCTATATGTTGCTTTCATTAAACTACAATAACTCTTAACACTAATACCTAATGTGCCATCACCAGCTATGAGATATGACAAGCAATGGTTGTGCATTTATTTCTAGTTCATCATCATAATAATAATAATAATAATAATAATAATAATAATAATAAAAATAATATTATACATGATTAGGCTATATGTGGGCTTGAGCAGACTATTATCATTGTTGTTTTTAACACATTATTATTATAGACTATAAAACATGCACCATTGTTTGGGTTAGCAATAAAAAAATTGCGTTTTGGGATTAAGTGGGATTACTGTAAATTAAACAAGAATGAAAAGTAGAATTTAAATGTAAGGTTGTGGCAGAGGACATATATTAAGATGAAGGTTAACAACTGTCACAGCATCTTTAATATTAAATGCAAATATGGCCTATCAAAAACAAGTGCTTTATGGTAAATAAATTGGCTGCGTATACGGTATTGTTTAATGAGTTTTATGTGGGATGTATATTGCTCGGATTTGCGACAAGGCATTGCGGTGATCTCTCAGACCAACGCACCGTGCGCTCCTAAACATACGATGCATTATTATGTGGCTTCAACAGATGGGCCAGCGCCATTGTTTCTGGCAATTTGTGATTTCAAGCCACAGCTGCTGTTACTTCCACGGCAAATCGCTTATGAGGGAAAGCATTGAATGAATTTGGTTTATATGAGCGCCAGATTGGGCAGGACATCTCTTTTGACGGAGATTGTAAACAATAGGCTGTATGAAGATTGCGTAATCATTAAGGTCTATATAGGCTGCATCTATATTTTTCCTCTCATTGCCTGACCAGGGTGTCGCTACTGTGTAACGTGGCTCGTATCCGACCATGATCAATTCGGCAATTTAGCAGTGAGTAGGCCTACAAATACAAGTATACTATTATGGAGCAGTATTCCTTGTGCACGAGTCGGATGTTGACGTTAACCTGTTTTGTGGTTTGTATTAAATAATACCCCTATTTTATATGCCTATCCGTTGGGTTTATATAGCCTATAAGAATAATAATAGGTAGGCATGTAGATTGTTGTAGCCTATTGCTGATTTGTAATAGGCTATGCCACTAAAATCGGTCATGTTGTTTCTTCTACAGGTGAGGAGCGCTACATCTGTTGGTACTGCTGGAGAATATTCAAGTTTCCGAACACACTCAAGGCCCACTTGCATTTCCACTGCGCCCCGAGCAACGGCGGATTTGTAAACAACGAGCAGGCGAGGAAAACTGAGAACTTTAGCAGGTCTCCAAAATCCGGTGACAATCCTAACACCTCGACCTCTCCGAGTAGCGGTCAGAACACTTCCATCCTGGACTCGGATAGGCGGGCCACGTGCTGTTCGCCTTTTCGTATTAAAGTAGGCCACTCAAAGAAATCCAGCTCCGATGAACAGGACCGTGCCCTGGACATGAGCGTCACATCAACGAGAAACCATGGGCACCTCCTCGGACTTGCCCCCGGTTCTTCGGTGATAAGCAATATGGGCTTCCATCCAGGCGTGCGTTCTGCTTTCAAACCAATGGGCATCTCCAAAGTCATGAACGTCGAAGACTCTAGAGAGGAATTCAACGAGAAAGTCCGTGGACTATGCTTTAGCAAACTCATTGGTAACGTGAAACCCACGTGCAACGCCAACGGCCAATTTAACGGCGGGAGTCATCATTCCAAGTGCGCGCCTGCTATGGGCACGTCTTCGATGGTTCCCTGCGCCAATGCTATTCGGGGTTTCCCATTGCTACCTCACATCGATGAGACATCTGCTTTCAAACATGTGGAGAGTCGGGTGTATTCCGGCCCATCTCAGACCCGATACCCCCAAATGCCATCTGGGCTGCATTTTGACAGGTTGCCTCTTCCCCAGGTGGATGGGATCGAGACTAACATCGGAGAGTGTAATATCCCCATAATGCCCTTTACCGTATACAACGGGGAACTGCTGTACAGTTCGCCTTATTACCCACTCAAGTTCCATTTCAGCAATATTTTCAAGTATACAGAATCCATGCCCTACTTTGGAGCACCTTCTTTACACCAAGACCTAGGATCAATCACCTCCATAGACAGGGAGATTGCGATGCACACGCAGCAGTTGTCAGAGATCGCTGTAGAGAAGAACCGAGCTATGCTCGAATCGGTGCCTGCCAACAGTGCCTTGTGCTCCGGGAAACCCAAAAAAGGGCATCTGTGTTTGTACTGTGGTAAACTGTACTCAAGGAAGTATGGCTTGAAAATCCACATGAGGACTCACACAGGATACAAGCCATTGAAGTGCAAGGTGTGCTTCAGACCTTTCGGTGACCCTAGCAACCTCAACAAACACATTCGCCTGCACGCGGAGGGAAACACTCCCTACCGGTGCGAGTTCTGCGGCAAGGTCCTGGTGCGCAGGAGAGACCTGGAACGCCATGTTAAATCCAGGCACCCCGGACAAACTATAAAAAAAAGTGACGACAAAACGCGGGACCTGTTCGAGGGTCCAGAGCAGAAAAGCGACAGCGACGTCGATGTGTGTTTTACTGACGATCAAAGCGATCACGAGTCGAGCAAAAATAATGATTAATAAGATGCCGTCGAGACTATAGGCTAGTCTACCCGGAATATTGTTTTTTAATGTATGATACTCCTATTGTGGTCTGGTGTTATATGTCTGACGCAAGATATTTATTATAAAAAAACGGTTCGGTTTAAGTAGCCTAGTTTATAATTTAGGCAATAGCCATAAGGCTACATCTGATAAGGACCAGGCATCATATGGGAAGACAACTAATAGATTAACATATGAATTGTTTATATTATATTAGGAAGAGTACCAGGCAACGCATTTTCATTGTTTTTTTGTTTTTTTTTCTCAAACTGCCAGTTGCACTTTAAAAAGGGAATTAACGACCCAGAGACATTCTAATAGAACGTATTACGTTTTTGATTAGGCAGAGATCTTCAACAGGGGGTCCGGGACCCCTACCTGGTCCTGGGGTTTACGGCACAGGGTCCTCCAAATTATTTAATCCCAAATGTATTTTCGTCCTAAAATGTTATTCTCAGAAAATATTAATGAATATAAACACAACCTGTGGTATACATATATACATCTGTCAATTATTTAACGGCTATTATCAACGGCTTAGTTATTAAATAGGCTGCTTATATATATCACTATAGGACGTCCTACACATTATGGTTGGCCAAAATGTTTTATAACATGTGATAGGGCAGGGGTAGGGAACCCTGGTCCTGGAGAGCCGCAGCCCTGCATGTTTTAGATGTCTCCCTGCTCCAACACA
>JAODTR010000008.1:370836-376036 GCA_025399935.1 Amblyopsis rosae | reverse complement strand
GCCTTCTCTAGATCCACAAAGCACATGTAGACCGGAAGGGCATATTCCCAGGCCCCCTCCAGGATCCTTGTGAGAGTGAAGAGCTGGTCCGTTGTTCCACGACCAGGACGGAATCCGCATTGTTGTTCTTCAATCAAGACATCATGACATAGCCTGTTTGTAAATGTAATGTAGTAGTCCAGACCTAATAATCAACGTGATATAATTAGTCAAAGTGACATATGTGCACATAGCTGCCGTAGGTCCTGCTAGTGAGGATAATGGTTGGCTATGGTACTACTTACATTTGAACCCATGCCGGTAGGAAAAACTTTTTTTCTTAATTGTCACCGCATTGCAAACTGGATGTGGGTGTGACTGCAATTTAGTTGTAAAAAAGCCTGTATGCCAGAGAGATTTGGAATTAGCGGCATCCTAGACTCCTATAGAAAACCTTCACCATTGACTTGACACATTGAATATTAAAATAGCTGCTGGTGGATGCTCTCGTTTTTTAGACAAGCTTTTCATTAGCATTTGATTTTATGGTGTCTGCAGCTTTAATATCTGCTTGGCTTTTTTAATGTATTATGTGTTATGTTTTTTTGTTTGTGGAAATTTCATTGGTTTGACTGTAAAGCACTTTGTGACTTCTTGTCTGTGAAAACGTGCTATATAAATAAAATGTACTTACTTACTTAATACTCGTTTTACTCTAATTCTCATGTAAATAATTGCCGAAAATATGTAGCATACCTAGAGTTTCTCTTGTAAAAATCTGGCCCACCTGGATTTGTAATTGAATGTAATGTGTACAGTATACTGTAAATGCACAGTAATATATACAGTATATCCTCAGTATATGACATTGGTGTGGCAGAGAAAGCCATTGATGGGAGTCAGAAGAGCAACTGGGCGGAGGGTTCCTGCACTCATACAGAGCATGAACTCAAGCCGTGGTGGAGGGTGGACCTCCTAAGCTGAAAGAAAATTGATCTTGTTGCTATCACGAACCGAAGAGACTGTTGTGAGAGAAGACTGGAGGGAGCAGAGATTCATAATGGAAATTCTGTTAGAGACAATGGAAACAGTAACCCCAGGTCTGCATGAATTACTTAGATCAGGAAAAGCTATTATTTAGCATACTTAAATAAGCATGACGTTTCTAGGCAGCAAATTGCAATTATGTGTGTGTGTGTGTGTGTACAGTATAGATTGTGTTCCCTAACGGCACCTCTTTTCCGCTCCAGATGTGCTGTTTTTAATTGTTGTTGTATGTTGTATTTTATTGCATTTTCTTGCCTTGCTCTGTACAGCACTTTGGTCATCATTGGTTGTTTTTAAATGTGCTATATAAATAAATATACTTGACTTGACTTGTCATCTCTGCTATTCCACCAGGGGGCACCAAAGCCCACAGGTGTTTTGGAATGGAAGGTCAATATGTCAACATTGTGATTCCAGGCAGGCAAGAATATCTGACTCTGTGTGAAGTCGAGGTATACGAGACAACATCAACAGACAACAACACTTACTTCACTGGTGAGATATTATATACTTCAGTAATTGCAAACTGCTTTAACAACATTGACCAACATTTATAACAACACAGATTTGTTGGACATCCTAACCACAAATAATGTTGTAGTCTGTTTAAATGTTGGAACTATAATATAAATCGATGCATAGACGCTTTATTGTATTATCGCTATGCTACCACTAGATGCCGCTGTGGTACTATTGATGATTACTATTATACTTTAGTCTGTCTGCATCATCACAGTGATCAGTAATCCTTCACTTTAAAACAACGATGATCGAATACAAACCAAAGTGGAACGTGCAGTAATTTAGTATGCTACCTTTAAATGGTCACAATCCAGAGCAGATTCAGCTTTTCACAGAATGACAAAAGGTATCAGATGTATGTATTTATTTGTTTATTTTGAGATCTCTCTTACATATTATTCACGATATCTCAAAGTCAAATGTGTGCACGTGTAGCTGTAATTTATACGTACACACACATACTGCATGTGTTTGTGTGTGCGTGTGTGAGACTGTGTGCGTGTGCATGTGTGTGACTCTGTGTGTGCGTGTGTTTGTGTGTGTGTGCGTGCATGTGTGCGTGTGTGTATGTGCATGTGTGTGTGTGTGTGTGTGTGTGTGTGTGTGTGTGTGTGTGCATGTGCGTGTGTGTAGCTGCTATGGTCCATGGGGAACTGTGGGGAATGAGGAAGTGGTGTCCAGTCATGGTTGGAGTCAGTCCTGAAGGAACATCTGCTCTCCTCATCTCCTGCCTCGTCTCACAGCTTACCTTCTGCAGCCCAGGCAGGTGTGCCAGCTGGCTGAATAGCCCCCCCCCCACCTCCGTATTGTGGCTGCCCCATCTGGTCAAGACATGCAGGTGAAAGCTGTTTTTGTTTATTGATTTTATTACACTTTATGATCCCACCTGACAAAGTGTGGCTTTGTGTCTTTATGAGGAAGGCTGCTGTGGACAGTGTACTGATTACCAATTACAATGCTAATACAATATGAATACAGCCGTGCCCTTGGTATACCTATACCCAAGTATAATAACAAACTTTGAATAAAATAAATGAATAATAAACCTGATTAATATAAAAATGGTTTGTTACACACGACCATCTGGGAAGTCGTCCATTGGTAAAGGTAAAGGTGCTTTTATTGTCACATACACATACATACATGTAGTGACACTTGTTCTCTGCTGTTGAAACTGTTTAGGTGATTGGATGAATTGACAGTGGTTGTCTATCAGTTGGTTAACGTCGCACTACGCACGTAGCTGAATGATCAGAGCAGCTGGACTCGAATTCAACGATTTCAAGATGTCCAGATGATTCAGATGCCGAAGTCAAACTGAAGCTTGCGAGATCAGGATGGTGTCACAACGCTAGATAATATTGGACCCTAGCACATTTGAAACATTCTTTACAAAGTTGAGTTAACACAAAGTAAAATGCTGCTGCTGCAAAAAAAAAAACTAGTTTGTGAAGAGAAAAAAAAATTAAATAAATAGTAAGACCATAACAGTAGCCTAATATACAGTATATCTTACAATAAAAACAAGTAGATACAATTATACAAATGTGGATTTCAGTAGTTATTTAAAAGACCTGGACCCTGGTAGTATATACTGTAATAACTCTCTCTCTCTCTCTCTCTGCCATATGATTTAAAATCAAACCAACACTTTTTCTGTCTAACTTGTGTCTAACTTCAGACTTGTGATCGTATTGTATTTTTTATTAAAAGCACATGAGGGGAAATCCTAGTCTTCACGGGACTGGAGAATGTAGGGAATGATTGAATTTAGTAAAGCAGCCAAATGCATTATGCAATCCTCCATTCTCCAGTCACAACGCCACGTCTGGTGTGTGTGTGGGGGGGGGGGGGGCTTTGGAAACCTCAGCGTCTGGACCAGAAGAGACAAAAATCTGTATTATTTTTTTTCTAAACGATTCGACTATATAAATGCTTGAATCGTATATAAAATCTGTCGAACTGTCACTTTGAGTCAAATGAGTTCCGATTAGCCACATCAAACACAAATCCACTGATCTGAACTGCTTTTAATATCGGTAAATGAATCATTTTACGCTGTGATGCATGACATCCTATATTTCCTGACGGATGGAAACATATGGAAACTATACGAAGCCTGCCACGCTTTTTCTAATTCATACAATTATGTCATGTCTGTTTCCCCGCTCCTCTCTCTCCACCTGCTTGGCCCGGTTTGTGCTTCTCAGGGAGACGGAGAGGTCCAACTCTTTCACAACCTCTGTTTTGGAATCCGCTGGGCTATTCCTCTCAAAGAATTCCCGCTCGGTCCATTACTGTATATCTAACGGCACCTTGCGCTTTTCTCTGCTACAAGACTTAAAGTAATCAAAAGTTAAAAGCAACACTCGAGCGAGCACTTAGCAACAAAGAAAAAGCTTTTATGATAAAACATTCATATAGTATGTCAACAGATCATCTTTACAGATGTACTGTTTTCTTGTGGTTCGTTTGGCCCGGACAATATTGAAGATGGATGCCCTGAAGACACCCCACCCTCACCAACCACAACAACTAACGCAGTAATTCTTCTTCGGTGGTGTGAAATATGGGGAGAAAAGAACAGTTGGCGGTTGCTGTTACTTTAACAGACTGATGGCCGCAATTACTGGCAGGCAGTACACACATCCACACACACACACGCACACACACACACGTACTGTACACATGCACGCACACACATGCACACCCACACACTCAGAGAGTAGGGAATGGGATCTAAATTAAATATACTGTATTTAGACATTATCAAGATATGTGGTAACTAAATTAGTAAAAATGTAAGCTTTAAATACTAATTTATTTGATCTCATGTCTAGTTACCCTGTACACATCACTGTTACAATGTCAAAGTTCTCCAAAAGCCAAATTAAATCCAATTGTAAGTCTAAATCTAATTGTCCACTAGCTGCCCATTGTGTGTGTGTGTGTGTGTGCTGACAAAATAACCCGCTGTTTCTACAAAGATATAGCTCTGTAAACAGGAACACAAACAATGTGGTGCAGACCGGACCACACACCACTATCCCAGCCTTGGCATTCCCAGTGTGCGGGGTGGAGCGTCTGAGAGAGCACCCTATGGCATCTGAAGGGAGATGTGTTTTTGTTTTCAAATAACAACAAACGTTCCCCAGAATGACTATAATACCTTTCAATATAGAAATATATATATTACCAGGTTACATAGAGTGGAAGGCGCACGCCAAGATACTAAGAAAGTGGACGAACATTCAGCAGCTCTCCCGTTCTTGTCGGTAAGTCTATTCACTGGGGCTTTGTCTGGGGTCATCTTCAGGTTGCACTGGGCGTCCATTAGTGGCCTTATTTAGAGTACTGGCCCTTTAAGAGGAATGATTGGCTGGTGAAGACAAAGATTTATTACCCTTGCCCGCCCCCACCTCCCTACCAGCGGTCAATAATGAGGGATCATTAAAATGAATAGATGGACATTGCTCTTTTCTCCGGATCCTTATTGCAAAATCAGTGTCAGGGGAAATGGAGATTGAGGTCTGAGAAGGCGTCTAAAAGCCTCCCAGAGATCGTCGTGAACTCATCTCCAGCGCCAGGCTCCTTTATCTACCGTATCTACCTGTCTGAACTACGACTTCCAAGTGCTTTCAGCCCATTAGGA
>JAODTR010000008.1:358336-368336 GCA_025399935.1 Amblyopsis rosae | reverse complement strand
TTTGCTGCTGAGAGCACATTAAATGTACTTTAAACACCTTTTCAATTTTCATAAATATTTCATATTAAAGACAAATATGCTTCACCTTGCGCTACATAGAAAAGCATTATATTTATTCATGTAGGCTGAAAGAGAGTAAGGCACAAAATACAAACCGCATACATAGTTTAGCCATGCTCTTTTATATGTCTAAAGTGTATTAGGACGCTATAGGCCTACTGTAAGATAACTTCAGATAGATTAATATGGTCTGCATGCACAGGGAGCAATACAGTTCTTTAGGAGAATAGGAGCTATTTTACCGGTCACAATACAGAGGAGAAACAACAATATTTGGTCTTGAAGAGAGAAACATAACTTCCTATGGTAAAGTGCATACTGTTGAGTGCTGGGAGGGGTTCTAAGCTGCGGCATCTAACCTTGAAGAAGGACACTGACAATAACTTTACCAAAGGTAAAATCCTTTGGTAGGAGAACATCAATTATTGCCATCCTTGAGTCATTTCCTCCCCAGGTGTGTCCTATAGCACATCTAGTCAAAATATGATTGTCATGAACTGTATTACCCACAATCCTGCAGTGCAAGAGGTATGGTTGGACACAACATAGTGTCCGAGAGGATGATTGCTTTAACTCAGCAGGTAAGTCAACATACCATTGTTTAAACATGCGCTACGCTCTGGCGCTCTATGACTGTTGTCATTGGAGTTAGATATACAGTATATCTATTGTATATATTGGGTTCATTCTGTGATTGTGCGAGCACCTGTGCTTTGTGGGTAGACCTGTGGAAGACGGCTGAGGAGAACCAGGCACTAAGGTGGCAGACATAACATAGAACATTCCTATCAAGGAAGATGAACGGAAAGGCAACACACAGAGTTACATAGCAGATACAAGCATAAGGCATACAATATGTTAAGTACATGTCAAATATAGGTTTATACAAAAGTATATCATACATAACAATCATTATAAATGAACAATAAGAAAGCAAGAACAAAAAATACATTTCTACTCTATTCACATATTCCCTACATGTTTTCCAACCATTTTTCTTTAGGTCACGCTGTAAACAAATCATTGAAATGTGGCTGTTGGGTGTGTTTCTAATGTTGTTAATGCTTTAAGGCACCGCTGGGGTATTTCATGGTACGGATACATCGATCAATTGAAACGGTGAATAAACCCATTCCCATTAGCTAGTCCATGCAGTAGCACGTAAATGACATCACACTTAATGGGAGATTGTCGTGCGTCAATGAATAATCAACTCGGTGATGTTTGGTCCACTAAAGAGATGTGCTGATATTAAGGCAGGTTTTTATTTTTTTTGTCAAACGTCTCGTTTGGTTATTCACATGCGGTGATATAGTCTCTCGCCCGCAGCGGAGCTGTGGACCAGCACTGAGGAAGCTGACGGTAACAGCTTCAATAACTTATTCTTCATCTTCTGCAGGCGTGGAGGCCTCATGCGTGCGAGTGCACAGAGATGCTGGACAGGTCGTTGCGGATGATCTCGTTCACTGTGGAAACACAGAAGACACACGTTTAGGGGGATACGTTACTTAGCGTTGTGTTATCCACATTACAAATTATTCAGATTAGTTTAACACGATTGACACTTGAGTATATTGTGGAATGCTAGGAAGGAAAATTCAATTATTAGCTTTTAATCAATAAGATATTATGACTCAATGGATGTCTCCCTTCATGTCAAGGCACAGCAGAACAAACTCATTGCCTGCGGGCAGAAAGTTGTTCTGCGTTACAATGAGTCTCCAGGTCCGCCTGTTTCAGTTGAGGCTGAAGTAGAGACCATAAATGTACATGAAGGACACAGCGGCTATTTTGACAGATGCAGTATGTGAGAGTACAAACCACCCAGAGGCCGCTATCTCTACAGAGGAACCTCAGAATGGGACACGGCCATGTCTGAGAAGGGCAAGGGACATGGCTGAGCATTTGTCTGGGAAATTGAGGTGAGCTTCAAGTACTGATTAAAATGTCTGACGTCTTTGGTAGGCGTTAGACTGCACTGTACATTCTTACTGGTGGTTTTACAACAGATAGTTCCGATTTGAATGGACAAGAGACATTACATGAGTCCCAGTCTAATGCACTGGGACTTTTAAAGGCAGTCATTCTTGCTAACTTTGAGCTAAAATAAAAACAGTATCGCTCCGCGGTCCTCCGAGCCGCCGCCTCACACATAGAAATGCATTGTAAAGGAAAGGGTAGTGCTACGGCTATGTTGATGTGAGCGGTGTTCACCATTATGTTTATGTTACTATTCAGGGAGCTGGCTGTGTAGAAGTATCTGATAATGTTTTCAACATGCACAGAGAATGGTAAGATAGCGAAATGCCAGGAGATATTTGTTGAATTTGACAAAAAGTGTTATAGCTGACTTTACCTTTAACTATGCATGTATCACTCCACTTTACCGATGTCCTCCTAAGAACTTACTCATTAAAAAAACAACAATCTTCTGTTAAGCTGTTAAAGTGACTCAACAGATTTGACTTCACTGGCTGCGTGATGAATAGAAGCACCAGCAAGACGACTACATGATACAAACATGGATGCATTTAATACAGAGTAGCTGACCTGTGGTGACGTGAACACGTATGTAACAAGCTAGCATGATGTTTACGCGTTGCTTGGTAACAGTCCAGCCACGTAGTTGTTGGCATAGAACAATAGAGACTCTTGATAGAACTATGGCTGCCTCCTCATAGTCCACTAGCTGAAAAAACCAACCTGTTGTTTCTAATGGGAACACAAACAAAGTGGTGCTGACCGCACCACACACAACACTATCCCAGCCCTGGAGCTTCTGAGGGAGCACCCTATGGCCCTGAAGGGAGAGGTGCTTTTGTACTGATGTAGTTCAAATAGCTACAATCTTTCTCCATCGTCCCTGACTCCACCTTTAAGGTATCTTCTAGATACTTCTAGAATAGCTTCCCTGTCTCAGTTGCTGTTCCCCGGTCGTTCCCACGCTCCAGCAGACAGTCTGACCACCCGCCCACCCTTATCTTCTCTGTGTTCCTTGGCACCAGGGCCGGGGGAGCGACAGGGAAGATGGCAGCTGGAGCCCAGGCTCCTCGTCAAAGGGCTCCGCGAGATAAACCAGAGGCCCTCGGCCCCACCAGTCAAACCCCCCTGGAGCCAGTACTGCCCGGCCTCCAGCGGGGGAGCTGTCTTAACACAGCCTTATTACTGCCTGGCCTCCACCAGAGGGAGCTGTCTTAACACAGCCTTATTACTGCCTCCACCAGGGGAGCTGTCTTAACACAGCCTTATCACTGCCTCCACCAGGGGAGCTGTCTTAACACAGCCTTATTACTGCCTGGCCTCCACCAGGGGAGCTGTCTTAACACAGCCTTATCACTGCCTCCACCAGGGGAGCTGTCTTAACACAGCCTTATTACTGCCTGGCCTCCACCAGGGGGAGCTGTCTTAACACAGCCTTATCACTGCCTCCACCATGGGGAGCTGTCTTAACACAGCCTTATTACTGCCTGGCCTCCACCAGGGGGAGCTGTCTTAACACAGCCATATTACTGCCTCCACCATGGGGAGCTGTCTTAACACAGCCTTATCATTACCCGCTATGGGCCAAAAGAGACTAATCACACAACCCTGTACAAACCAAAGAGAGACTCTTTAGTTCATTCAGACTATATAGTTATATGGGTTATAGACAGGCTGTTGTAATAGCTTGTCAAAAATACATATTTGTCGAACTTTATATTGTACGTCACATAAAAGCTTGTAAATGTTTCTTTATATTCTTTTATTTCTTTATTTTCCTTAAAAACTGTTTGGTCTGTCACGCTACGGTAAAAGTTAAGGTGGGCTGCAGTTCCATATCTGGCCACAAATTTGAATTGGCAAGCTTTGTGGCGCTGTGGAGTTTCTGTGGGCAGAGACATGAGCAGATATTGAGATGTGTGCAGGTGGTATATAAAATGTGCCTTGCAGACCATCTACTGTCCCCGGGCCTGAGGACAATACACAGCAGGCCTGGTTATAGGGGCCCACATTACTTTGTAAAGGCATGGACTCTAATCAATATAGTTCCATGGGCGTTTAGTGCCAGACACATACTGTATAACGCAATTTGCTCATCGCAAATGGAAAGACTTTCATTGTTGTGCTACTCAATCAGTGGAAAATAGCATCCAAGTTGACATTCATTTATATGGAAAAAGTCGTTTGAAAGTGTTATGACATGCTATTGTGTATTATTGTTAGCCATAAATCAACATGAGCACTATGCCGTAAAGCCAGTCCCAATAAACACACACACACACACACACACTGGAGGCCAGGTATAGGTAGGAGCACCCCGCCCCAACAGGAGAGCCTCCCACTGGAAACAGCGAAGCGGAGCCAACTCTGCCGGCTGTTTCCTCTCCGCCACGCCCGGGGCGACACAGGCGTTCACGCACCCGGGCTATTTTTAGCTCTGCCCTCCCTAGTGGCAGCTTCAGCTCCTGTAGCTGCAGGCTGAACCAGACGGGGGAAACCCAAACACTTGGCGTCCCC
This sequence comes from Amblyopsis rosae, assembly GCA_025399935.1. Classification (NCBI taxonomy): domain Eukaryota; kingdom Metazoa; phylum Chordata; class Actinopteri; order Percopsiformes; family Amblyopsidae; genus Amblyopsis; species Amblyopsis rosae. The sequence goes on along the minus strand of JAODTR010000008.1, from coordinate 363,779 downwards.
AAAAATAGAAAAGAAAGAAAGAAAGAAAGAAAGAAAGAAAGAAAGAAAGAAAGAAAGAAAAAACACACAACCACAAATGTACTTTTATTACTGTTCTGCGCTGCAGGAAAACCAGTTGTTTCCTCTTTTCTTGTAAAAATAGTGACACTTCTGACGCCCACGCACGTAGACCGCACTGTGTTATTGCACTGCGCTTCAGTAGCTAATATTTTCCATTGCCCTGAGATGTTCCATTGTGAAGACACCAGAGACAGAGAGAGGGTGAGGGGTGCACGGGCAGGCTGTGTGTGCTCACATCCACACCTCGCTGACAGGAAGTGTGTATTATTGTTTATTTAGCTCCTCCCATGCATGGGCTCAAATGAAATGTCACAGTTTGTTGCACTTGTCTTCTTCTATATGAACAAGTTATGTGTTACTGTAATTACATTTAATTTCACCTACAGTGTCGAGTCAATATAATATACGTTACTTAACCCCCCTCAGACCTAGCTACTGTATCTACAGTGCCATATTTGTTAACGATAGATAGTGTGGATATTTTACTGTTCTCTTGTTTATATAATAAAAAAAGTATTTCTTTTTTTCAGATGCAGCACATTTCAAGGGCCAGGCGATTTCTCTGAGGCATTACTGCTGCAGTACCTGAGCACTCACTGAAGACACCCCCTGAAGACGCACCCTGAAGACACACCCTGAAGACACCCCTTGAAGACGCACACTGAAGACACACCCTGAAGACACTCACTGATGACACCCCCTGAAGACACACCCTGAAGACACTCACTGATGACACCCCCTGAAGACAAACTGAAGACACCCTCTGAAGACACACCCTGAAGACACCCCCTGAAGACACACTGAAGACACCCCCTGAAGACACACCCTGAAGACACCCCCTGAAGACACTCACTGAAGACACTCACTGAAGACATCCCCTGAAGACACACCCTGAATACACAGAAGACAAGGCGCTGGGCATTCTGTCATAATTCAAACTAAAATGTAAATGATCTCCAGCTGCACTGCGTTAGAGCACAACCAAGCCTCACAACACTCTCTTTCAGTCAGGACCACTATAGTCAAAGAGAATATTAAATCCCATTTGTATTATATTGTCTGGCATGGCTCTGTTCTGGGAGCTCCCTATAACCCATGTGCATACATGGAAATAACCAAGACATGTAACCTGAAACACCAGATATCTGTCTGTTAAGACACACCCATCTGGGAAGACATCCACTGAAACTGTTTCAAAAGGGCAGGCATTTCAAAAATATACTTTGCAGGTGATTGGACGAACATGTGAACCAACAGAGTCTGTTGATATCCACTCTTGCAGTAGAAAAGTCAGGAGAAGAGAAATCTAATAAAACTGATGCTATATTGCATCATCTAGGTGTTTTCAACTCAAGATATTTTCAACTTGCCTACGCACCTAAACCACGCTCATAGCTACCAGTACGACGCTGATTGGCAACACACTACTGTTGATTTACCTGAAACACACCTGATTTCAAAGCTCTCCAGACTGATTCTGGAAGTCAAAGCCTCGCGAGATCAGTATGGGCTTCTACCAGACAGGCAGAGCAGCAGTAGACATCCACACAGGGCACAGAACAGAGCTAGCATCAGTGACTACAGCCATGACACTGACTAAGCCAGACACAGCATGAGAGGAGAAGTTGGTGGAGGGTTACAAAGTCCTGCAGAAGAAGCAGTCAGGCTAAGGCAGCCGAAAAGAAAAGTGGCCCTGAGTGAGTTTAGCCAATTAGCAGGTGATGAGCTGCGCTGTCAGCTGATAATCGAGGTTATGGCCTGGGCTTGACCTGCTGGTCTGCCTGCCTGCCCCCCCCCCCCACCCACCCACACACACACACACACACACACACCGATAGTTCTCAGTTTAGATTAGCTTTTTGTAATGTCTGAATAAATAATAAATATAGATTTCTTGTCATACACTTGACAATACTCCCGTCAATTTAAAAATTAGATGGTGCAGTTTGATTACCCATTTCATTAATGCAGCGCTCATTAATAACTAACATTCAGGGAGGATTGAAGTGATTAAGTCGCTCCACCGCAAGGCCCCAGCGATCAAATGGCAGCATGTATATAATGTAATATGTATTACAGTAGCTGCAGTGCCTGTGGCAAATGTGAGCGTGGCACAGGAAACACCAGTGTGATTAGATCGATGCCCGCCTGGCCAAACAGCCCGTCTGCAGTAGGTGTGTCTGCTGGCGGGGCCACCACATCTCCATGGTGTACTCCTGACCTGGCTCCTTCAGTGGACAGTGACAGTCATTTCAACTGAAACTGCTCAAAAGCGTATCCGCCAATAGGGGTGGAGCCTAATCAGAGTATTTGGGGGCAGACGTCAAAGCAATCATGTGCATTTGGCTTCAACGGTCACGTACGCGCGTTCACATCACAGCGCTGAGAACTAGCATTCAACACGAATGAGCCCATGTACAGAGTACGGACTAGCTGCTGTGGTCTAGCCGTAGCGCTATCGTCCTCACAGGGACAGTCAGTGTGAGATTATTTGTTGTTTATAAAACATTAGACCGTTTTTAGAATGTGATAAATAAAGGAATTATGAATTGGACTGTTTATTTTTAATTTTTTTAGGTCTAAATGTTGTGATGCCTACACTGTTAATAGCTCTGAATGATTGTGTCTACATTAGGTCTGTAGCAGTTCCTAAGTTACCTAAGATGTTTTGATAAATGAGACATGAACTGTACCTACAGTATATTTTGATACCTGATTTAGGTTAATCCATGGGCCATAATATAGCCACAAAATATGCTAATAATCATGGCAAAAAATATTATATAATGTGTGTGCGTGGGTGTCTCTGTGCTGTCCCGCCTCCATGGTAACCAAACAAACTCCAATGATCGTACTCTGCTCGTTCACTGCAATGACGTCACGCAAGAAAAAATATCTTTTTAAAAATAATCGACCTCCACAAATAAAACGTCATAACATAAAGAATCGTTATAGATGTTGTGCGGTGTTCAAGCAATGTTACTATTCCTTTAAGAGGTGCTTGTTTGAATGAGTGTCAATTGGAATATGGCTTTCTGCCCACAGACGCAGTACCGGCATTGGCCACCGTAACCGGAAGTGCTGCAATCCTCTAGCTCGATCACGGGGGCTTGATGCACGCACACACACACACACACACACGCACGCACACACACACACACACACGCACACGCACACGCACGCACACACACATGCACACACACACACACACACGCACACACGCGCACATACGCGCACGCACGCACGCACGCACACACACACACCCACGCACACGAAAAGTGGTGCAGATCGCACCACACAACAATAACCCACCCTTGACAAGGCGTGTCCAATGTGGGGGGTGGCGCTTCTGAGGGAGCACCCTATGGCATTGAAGGAAGAGGTGTTTTTGTTTTGATCCAGATATAATCAATCTTTCTCCAGCATCGCCAGAGGTACACACAGAGGGAGAGAGAGAGACAGTGAGTGGGGGGGAGGGGGGGAAGGGTAGCAGAGCACCTTCCTGAGTCACTCTCACTTTCAGCCTGGGGATGGGAGGGGGGGGGGGGGGTACATCCTCTGTTTACACACTGACGAGGGTTGTGCGAGACACAAGTTTCCTTTAGTTGTAACGGTGCATGGTGAAGTCCATCTGACACGCACACACACACACACACACACACACAATCACTAGAAACACACTACCAGTAGAGACAGTATAACACACTACCAGTAGAGACAGCAGAATACATTACTAGTAGAGACAGTAGAACACACACTACCAGTAGAGACAGTAGAACACACTGCCAATAGAGACAGTAGAACACACTACCAGTAGAGACAGTAGAACACACTCCCAGTAGAACACACTACCAGTAGAGACAATAGAACACACTACCAGTAGAGACAGTAGAACACACTATTAGTAGAGACAATAGAACACACGACCAGTAGAGACATTAGAACACACACTACCAGTAGAGACAGTATAACACACCACCAGTAGAGACATTAGAACACACTACTAGTAGAGACAGTAGAACACACTACCAGTAGAGACAATAGAACACACGACCAGTAGAGACATTAGAACACACACTACCAGTAGAGACAGTATAACACACCACCAGTAGAGACATTAGAACACACTACTAGTAGAGACAGTAGAACACACTACCAGTAGAGACAATAGAACACACACTACCAGTGGAGACAGTAGAACACACTACCAGTAGAGACAGTAGAACACACTCCCAGTAGAACACACTACCAGTAGAGACAATAGAACACACTACAAGTAGAGACAGTAGAATGCACTACCAGTAGAGACAATTGAATTCACACTTAGATGCAGCGGTTACCTATACACATTATAAATACAATATGTTTTTTAGGGAAAAATTTATTTCAGATACTGAATACTGAAAATAGTGTTCTGGTTCAAGTCCATAAATGATGAAGTAGAGTGTTTACCATAAATTCAGGTTTAGTCAGGAATTAAAATACAGTAGCCTACATGTTATTTATGTTAAATATGATATTTATGGTATGTGTAACCCTAGGACACAACATGAGCTAACAGACAGACAGACAGACAGACAGGAACACACAAACACACACACACATACACGCAACACATTAAACTTCCTTCGAACCCTGCCTGCATGTGAAATTGATTTGTTGGGGAAGCCAAACCAAAGTTTGAAGTTGCTGGAGAGAGACAATTGAATTTCCTGCTACATATTACTTTTGTTTCCCTGCTATATCAAATCTTCTCTGGGTCTCAGCAGAAACACTTAATGGACAATCTGCTGCCTCCCACGCAAGCTAGCAATGGCTGCAATAAGGCCTTGCTACTCTCTGGTGTAGAGTTATCCGGACTGAAAGGTCAGAACAGACAGGCAGACAAGCAGGTAGACAGGCAGGCAGACAGACAGGCAGATAGACAGACAGATAGACAGACAGGCAGGTAGACAGTCAGACAAGCTGGTAGACAGGCAGACAAGTAGGCAGACAGACAGGTAGATAGACAGGCAGCTAGACAGATAGACAGACAGGCAGACAGGCAGGTAGACAGTCAGACAAGCTGGTAGACAGGCAGGCAAGTAGGCAGACAGACAGGTAGATAGACAGGCAGATAGACAGACAGATAGACAGACGGGCAGACAGACAGATAGACAGGCAGGCAAGCAGGTAGACAGACAGGCAGACAGACAGACAGACAGACAGACAGACAGCCAGGCAGACAGGCAGGTAGACAGTCAGACAAGCTGGTAGACAGGCAGGCTAGTAGGCAGACAGACAGGTAGATAGGCAGACAGGCAGATAGACAGACAGACAGACAGCCAGGCAGACAGGCAGGTAGACAGTCAGACAAGCTGGTAGACAGGCAGGCTAGTAGGCA
>JAODTR010000008.1:296060-314863 GCA_025399935.1 Amblyopsis rosae | reverse complement strand
ACTAATCATGCTACACTCATATTTACCAATCATACTACACACAAACTAATCCTACTATACTCATATTTACTAATCATACTATACTCATATTTACTAATCGTACTACACTCATATTTACTAATCATACTACAAACATATTTATTTATCAGTCATAATGATACAGTAGATTTTATGCACTACCACTTTAAATAATTTGATGGTAACTGATAAGCCATCAGTTTCGTGATATGAAATGAGGACAGGCAACATAGGCACTGCCCATTAGGCCTTCTCACTTTATTGCTATTGCTGAGTGCTTGCCATGTTTTCTGGCCATGCACATGTAATCAATAACGTGATCAGTTTAGATGTATTATGGCTTGGAAGGGGAGACGACTGCATTGATTGTCCCATTATGCCAATCACCAGACATCTTCCGAACTCTCAGAAAGTCTAAACATTAGCAAGGAATGTTGGAGTTCATGCCACAGTGTTACGTATGGTTTTGATGCAGTAATCCATATTGTATTCAATACCACAGATACAGTGTGTTCTCTGCTCCACTCCTAAAGCAGTGCATGTGTTTGAGGAGGAGGTACAGTTGCAGCTTAAGTTCATGTTTAACATACTCCAACATGCGCTGTTTTATTTTTATTTTTTTATTTTTTGTGACATGCACCATAGATTTTTCAGACAAATGCAAAAGGGTTTAAATAATGAAAAAAAAGAGAATCAATGTTTCTTTCTGCATTAATTATTTCTGCGTTTAATCTCTGAAATGCAAACCTGTGCAGAATACTGAAAGTACGAGTGCACGGGGCAAGAGCAAACATTTGCAATTACAACATTTACTATTAATTGTAAAGCAAACTGACTGAGCGTATACATACAGCTGCGGAAAAAAATGTACAGACCACTGCAGTATTTTCTCAGATTTTTTACTATTTAAAGAATTTTTATTTTATTTACAAGTAATATATGTGTTTTTAGATCTACATTTAACTAACTTTTCTATTTATGTTATATGTTTTACATTGACAGTATATTTATACTATTAAATTTTAACAAAGTGCAGTGGTCTCTAAAGTTTATTCATGTCTGCTTGTGGTAACCAATGACGACAAGCCACGCCAAAATGGACCTGTGGGCCGTATTTGTGCCATCACAATGCCACCCTTTGTGGTATTCACAACATCGGAAGTGGAAATTATCCAATAGCGCATACAAGTATATCGGGGTCCATGTCACCGTTGCCTAGTAACGGTGACATTAACACGACTTAACCACTTGAACGCAAGGCTTCAGTGCACACAACTTCGCATGCCGTAGTCACGAGCTCACAAGTTCCATTTGAACGCAGCAACAGAGCTACGCAGCGCCGCTAAGGCTTGAAACAGAGTCACAGCCGCAGCACAGTAGATGTCTCCATGACACGGCCTCTTGCTGATAGATAGTGGCCATGCATATTTTACACTTTTACAGGTGTCGCGTTCCATTGCTTGTGAACAACTAAACAGATTTCAGTTTAACTGTGGTACACTGAAACTGTGATCTGACAAGCAGCTGTAACATATGCTCACCAGCATGTACAGTGGGCATTTTGCATTAGTTGTGTACCACCTATGAGAATTACTCTGTTAAGGGCACATCAGGCTAAAATGAAACGAATTCATAACAGTGGCTCATGATGGTCATAAAGACTTTGCAATTACTGGCAACCCTATATGCCCATACAGCAATAACATAGTTAAACCAGCCGATTACAGCAGAAATAAGTCAATATTTATCATTCTAAAACTCAATTACAAAACTCCATTTACTCATAATGGCCTTTGATAATGAGGAAGCTCTCTTGGTCATGTGACTCAAGTGGACTCTAATCATTGGACTGTTACAGTAAGTCATGGCAGTATATTGGCATAAAATTCCATAATGGCGCAGATCAATACCAACCCAGGAGGCTTTCCGTTCAGCAGGGTTTGACACGTTTCAACTAGAGATGGGAGGCAGAGGACACAGCAATGCTAACCAAAACTGATATTCATCTTCCTGTGACTCAACAGAATTCCATTAAGCAAGCAACTACCCATGGAAACAAATGGCCTGCGTTACTGGAGGTCATTTACCTTTGACGACAACAGCTCCGCCAAATAAAAACCTTCCCGGTGAGAACAATCGACATCGGCCCCCTCTTCTTCTGGCGGGCTCTGTATGTTGGGAGTGATGTAGGGTTTTTGGGGCAGTCGAGATAAAGCTCCACATCGGAATGATGATCTCTATCGATCAGGCAACCTTGGCCACGCACGGGAGGTCTGGCATTTGTCACCTCGGAGCCGAAGCCAATAGCCGATCCACGGCAGCACTGACGAATTGGGCCTGCTTTCCGGGTTTGTTAAATTGATGACATGTTCTTGTTGGAAGTGTACGGCCGCTACATGTTCAAACATGCATGACTGGTGTACTTCCTTATAGAAGGACTGTTCTATTTAGTTGATGTCAGTTTTATAACATACGTACATTTGAACCTCTTCCCTGAGAACTGAACGGTATATGTTCGGGGCTTAGTCAAGTAGGAACCTCCGGTGCTGAGAAATGAATACAACACAGAAGTGCCATATCCTGCAGTTCACTTGAATGGCCACTTGAGGCTAGCTGCGAAACGGAGTCAATCTCGGAATGTTTTAAAATGTCAGAATTTACAGAACAAATAAACATGTTTATAGCCTTGTTCAAAAAACGTTTTTTTGGTCTCTACAGATAGTCTCCTCGTTTATGACAACAGCATTGGGGTGAATCATTTTATAACTCATTCAAAAAAATATTAGCCATACATTTATACCATTATAATAAATAGAGGCATGGGGGATGCTACAGGCGGACTGAGGTATTGCACAGATGGCGCCGGCCAGAGCCGGCCAAATCCGTTCTTGATACAAAGCTATGGGTGACGTCATGGAGAGTTTGTCCATTTATATATACAGTCTATGGGTATAGTCCATCAAACAATATATTTAAATGAAGACAGCCATAATCTGCAGTGTAAGAAACAACACAATGTTATATATACAGAACCTCCTTAACTTGTGCCATATAGGCTCAAACACTGACTGGTTGCCTTTAATCCTTTAGCCACAAAGCATACTGGCGGACCCTCACACCTCCCCCGCTGCCTCCAGGGACCGCACACATTCAGTAAGGCAACGGAGGACAGGCTTATTGACCTCTAATGGTATGGCACCTTTAACGAGGAGTGCAGGAGATAAACCCACCCACCACTCTGAATACAGTCCTGAGTAAGAAGCTGTGATGGAAGCACTCCCAGGGCCCTGATGAATAAAGCTCTTTGTTAGCATTGCAGCTTACGCGGTGTATCACCTTAAAAGTATTGAGAGCACAAGAAGAAAATGTCACTCCTCGAGTTTCCACTGCATGGAACACTAGAAGAGATATTAGCTGAATGTAGGAAGGGAGAGCACACACACACACACACATGCACACAGGTGCACACACGCACGCACATGCACACACACAGTTGCTTTCAAGGATCTCATACAGTATATACTGTATCTCACAACTACGTTTATACAACTAAAACTCAAAAGCAAGCCATTGTTTTTATTATAACCCCAGTTTCTAAACAGACAATCATTTTACATTGTTGACTATAGAGTAAAAGGCCTCGATAGCGCTGGCAGGGCTTTTTGTGGCGCTTCAGTGGTACTGCTTACAACCCGCTGTATACTTTGAACACACTAAAAGACTAATAGATTAACAGAAAACATGTTTATGTGAAACAGAAACCATGGGTTTTTAAAGGTGTTTCCGCAGCAGGGGCGATGTGTCCCTGTAACTGTTAATAGGTTAATATACTGTGGAACCATTCACAAAGCTGGAGTGCACCACGCTTCAGCAGCTCTTAACAATCCATGCAGGAAAGACGGTGTGATGTGTAAAGCACACGGTGCCTATCGTCGTGGGTCTGCAGGGCACAACTTTCGTCATGTGAAAGCAAAGTCTGGGCGATGCAGCCACGCTGTAGTTGAGAGAGCTATTGGCCTTCAAAGGGAAATTCCTACCTAATGGGCTTTTAGACTTTCCTTTTATGATTCGTCAACCCTATTAGGTTCTTCTGGAACATTTGGAGTTTTTTCACCATCCACAGGATGCTTTTGCATTATGTGTGCCCATAATATAACACTAAGATTATGCTCATTATTATTTTTGTGATTATCTACTGTAGGTTTGGATGTCGATTGGCTTCATCTTGTCCAGTGTTTGCCTCAGTGATTGTATATATGGAGCAAAAATTAGAGTTTCCTAGCTTGTGACCCTGCTAGGTAAGCTACAAAGACCTTTTTTATTTATTTATTTTCTGGCTCTGATAGCTGGAGCAAACAACAACAACGGGAGAAAAAAATAGTGCAAAAAGGGCCGATTTTTGGATTTAAAGCACCTATCTGAGATCCCAGGGCTTTGAGAATGGGATTGGATTACTGTCGGTTAGATTTACTTGCACGGCGCTTCTCCACTACATCATCGCAGAGGCCCCTGCCTCCGGATCAATGCGGATATTTACTGCGCCCGTTTTCTGTGAGGCTTTCACAGTAGGCAGGGCATTAAACAAACAGCTGACATCCCCGTGATGGCCTGTCGGATGGTGCTACAGCCCAAATGTCTCACAGATTCACCTCAAACGCAAGAGGCAGTCAGATGGAAATGGAACAAAACCGCACGACAGTCTCTTTGTGTGTGGACTATGTTATAAAGCTGACGTCAGTGATAAAATATCATCATTTGAAGGAAGCGTGTTGTGTTATCTGTGTTTCTATTAAGAGTGAGGTGAGAACGGCGGTGATAAAATGGGCCTTAAATTTACTTTTCATTTTAAAGTCTCCGGTGGCTCCTATATACACTGTGGCCCTGCATACTTAAATAATCCTGCAATTTTTAGCTTCTCCGTTCATACTGCCTACAGGAAAAAAAAATTGCATTAAATGTCACAAAGCTAATCTTGGTGACACGTAATATTAGTTTATGGCCAAAGACAGCGTCACAGTGTAACGACTAATATCCCCATCTGGAGAGGCATCGTAATTGAAATCACTTGAGCTAAACGCAGCCTGTTATATGAGCCGATTGAATTATAATAGAGACATCAGCAGCCTCCACACACACACACACACACACATGCTGTCCGCAAGATCGCCTGGTGAATACAACCATGTGAGCTAAACATGAGCAATGTAAGTTTGAGAAAAAGAATATTGTTCTGCTGAAATATAAGAATAGTTGTTCTGCTTGACAAAAAAATGTTGACGATGAAATTGTACTATTGAATGACAATTGACAATTGTTAGAGAATAACGGAATTAGGGAATGGACACATTTTGCTCAGTGACAAACCACTGACTCCACATTATTAATGTGTAAATCACATATTATCCTAATGCATATCCTAACTATAACTAAAATGTACCTGATAAGAATACTTTGAATTTGAAAGAGAAAGGCCATGGTTGTATGCGTGACATTTGTTTAGATGTATTATTAATAAATCCCATCTTTATGTACAGTATATGCATTATTAAACATTTATAATATAACAACTTCCTCCTATAATGAGGAAGTTAAATATTATACCATGCTATATGTAAGTAATATATAATAATAATAATAGTATTATTAGTATTAGTAGTAGTAATAATAGTATTAGTATACCTTACTTATTATTATGATTATTATTAGCATACCTTACTTAGTATTAGTCATTTTAGCAGACTATTATGCACACAGGTACTCACACACACACACACACACACACACACACACACACACACACACACACATATCTTGGCCAGGTCTCCCTTAGAGAAAGAGGTTTTTATTCTCAATTGGTACTTCCTGGTTAAATAAATATTTAAAATATTAATAAAATAAAATACTATATTACTTTATAACCATTTTCTGCTTTTCCATAATAAGACTGACATAAATACCCCCAAAAACAACCTAGAAAATTGTAATATAAAACAAACGCATGATTAATGACGTGTCCTGTCAGGCAGATACAAATTTCCCATAACAAAAATATACTTTTATGCGTTCTGCTGGGATTAACGTGGTTAAATTTGGGGACAGATCTGACCTCTGTCCCAGGAGACAAGTGGGTTTATTTGATCTTCCAAAAATAAAAAAATTTAATTTTTGAAGGATATCTAAACACAGTTGACTATTTAAACATTGTTAAACCAATTGGATATTTCATTAATCTCAAATGTATTTCTGTAATTAATGTGATATTTGCATTAACACGATGAGTCAAAAATATCAAACATATAAATAAAAAATCTGATTAGATATGGTATTCCCTTTATGTATTATGCATACTTATTTTATTGTATTACATTAAACTAACTGTAATATAATATATTAAGCTATAATATATTAAACTACATAATGTTGTTTTTTTTTCCCAATATAAGCAAGAACAAAAAAAGAAAAGAAAAAAGGTCTAATGGAACTTGCAATAAAAGGATTCCAACACAGGCGACCTGTTTTGGTGTTTTATTTAAGAAGGCTTGGATTGATGGTTTGCACGGACTCGGTAGGAGTGCAACCAGAAGGACACAGCACTGGATCCATTAGTTAACGCTAAGTGCATTCACAAACATGACAAATACGCTCAACTCGTTGATGTATTGTTAAGTGATACAAAATATGCATACCTGTTTTAGATTCGTCTGTATTTCTATACATAGATACTTCTTGGAAAGGATAACATTTTTTTATTATTTTTTTTTTACAAATGTTTAAAAGCAGGGTTGTGTTCATAGCAGCTTCGGACGTTTGCGTTCCTCTCCACTTCCTCTCAACAGATGTCCGAAAAGAACAAAACTAAACAAAACAGTCACAATTGTTCTTTGTTAACTGAAACAACATGTCTTTATTGAAAGAGATATTCATAAGTGAAGCCTGCATTTTAGAAAAAAAAATGCATCAATAAAATGCTTGGGCCATTAAATATATTTTTGTATACCCGCTTTTTTGTCAATATCATAAATATTAAAGACACAGGACAATATTATAAGACAATGCTGGGAGACTAAATGTAAAGATTAAAATTGTTCAAACATTATTTTTATTTTTTTCAGGTTTTCTAGTTCGTGAGAGAGAGAGAGAGAGAGAGAGAGAGAGAGAGAGGAAAAATAGGGCGAGCACATGGACACTGCGGCTGAGTTCTGTACCAAGCCCTTTTCGGTTCAACAGAGCAATAACAGGGACGCCAAACCGGGGCCAGACGTAACCATTTAGACTTTACACAAACCTCTGTCCTTTTATCTTTTAGTCCTCTTCAAAAGGGGACTCCAGACAGGATACGGCTTCTCAAAGGAGTTCATTAGAGCAAACATACCGATAACAAACCAAAGTACCATGCAAATCTTGCAAGACGACATATTCTCAAACAAGAGACAAAGTTTTCTTCGTATGAGCGAAATACGACGAGGAGGACAAGGGAGGCCGGGAGAGCTAATCAATACTAAACACCTCCAAAACCAAACGAAAAGACTTAATCTGTACATAATATAGTACGTAGGAGTTCAAACCTCCTTCTCCCATGTAGAGAGAGAGGGGCGTGGTCTGAGTCTGAGTCCAGCCTACCTTGGAGTGACACGAAGGGGCAACAGTCTTTTTTAATTGATCCCGATCTCCTTGTTCTCCTCCATGAAGCGGGAGAACGGCCGCCCCGCTCCACCCTCCATGCCCGCCTTCTCCATCACCGTCATGGGGGGGCTAGCCCCGCCCACCCCTCCTGCACGCATGCGCTCCATCGACGGGGGCGGCGCCAGGGCGGGCACCCCCGAGGAGCCCGGGCAGGCCAGGCCCAGCGGCAGCTGAGCGGTGAGCCCCCCATTCTGGATGACAGAGATCTCGTTGTTCTTCATGGCCAGGCCGCTAGTGATGGCAGCGGCGTACTGGCTCCAGAAGCCCGGGTCGGCATTCATGGCGCGAGCCGCCAGGTCCTTCTGGAACATCTCGCCGAACTTGAGGGCGTCGCCGCCCAGCAGCGCCATGGGGTTCTCCACAGAGAGGCGGCGGCCTCTCCGGGCAGGGGCGTTGTTCCACATGTGCGTGCCCATGTGGACCTGAGGGAGGATGACCAGCTATGTCAGCAAGGGTCAGGAAGCACTGGAGCGCTCATGTCATCTGTGCTCTCTGAGTCATGCCAAGCCATCATTCCTCATCACACTATTATTTATTTATACTGTATAATATCATGTGTACAATATATTATATTTGTGTTATGGAATATAGTATTCACACTACACGACACAAAGTTAATATGCATAATGTGATTTTTCTTTTTGTGACGTTTCTTATGCATACAGTAGTCTCAGCCTTTTTCGTTTATTAGCACTACATCACTTAGCAACTCTGTGCTGAACGTCTGATACATACTCGTTTACGCTCGACAAAGGACTCACTCTCAGGCCTTCGGGAAGTAATAGTCAATTTCCATTGGCTGTTGGCATGTCACTCAAAAGTAGTATCCGTAAATTCCGGTGCGACGCTAGTGCAGTGCTTTATTTACTAATTTGTAATTAAACATTTATTTTAAGCAGTAACCATAGGCAAAACATTTTACAGATTTACAAGACCTGTAAACAGCCAGAGTCTTGTTTTTCAGTTTTCCAACAAATTCTTCATTGTAAGTTTAACGGCCAAGTTGGTCATTGAGTCTATCAAAATACCTCACTTGTCAAGCAGGAGGGCACTGACGCAGTTAGTCACCACTGTGTCCCAGACTTAACATAAATAAAGGCTGGCTCTGCGAGACTATGCATACAGTAGATAGATAGACAGACAGACAGACAGACAGACAGACAGACAGCCAGATAGATAGATAGATAGATAGATAGATTCATAATATTATATAGAAAAAAAATATTAGGAGCACCATCCATCTTGACACATGGTTGGTTGGTTATTTTTTGTTTGCCAAAGTGATACTACACTGGAATAAATCGCTAGCCCGGATGGTATGGAGGGAGTATACCTGTTGACGATACCAAACACCATCTGACGGGTGGTAACGGCTTGTATATAACATAGGGGTAGTGATGATCTGCATTAATCGTCTGCCGTTCCCTCAACACTCAGCGCTAACAAATCATCGACTGACGTCATGCCTCTATGCTGTTGCCCAGCAATCCTACTGAATGAATGTGGTCTACTACACCGTATGTCATTTCATACCACATCTTTTGTAACAATTAGTGACATCATATGGATGAGACGGACTGCAGAACCGCTGAAAAGAACGCTGTGGAAAGCTCCATAACGCCCACCCCTCCCCCCAAAAATACCCAATCGTCTGCTGTAAAATGGCTGAACCTAAAGTATTTAGCCAATCGTGTGGCTGCACTGACGCAAGCACACATTTGTGCATGTGCAGTAAAGGTATGACCCCATGTGGAAACTTTTTAAACCTTATTTTGTGTCACCAAACTATCATTTTTTTCCTCATATTTGACTGGTGATTCCAAACATGCAGTTTTATGTCCTGGTGCCAATTGATAGTGTTAAAAAGTGCTGGAAGGCATCGCAAAGATGGTTGCCCAGTGACCAGACTTGCCTATAGGGAGTAGGCCCTTACCAAGATGGCTGCCATCACATGGCTCACAGCGCTAGCCTTTACTTATGTAAAGTCTGGGACACAGCGCTGGCTAACTGCGTCAAGTTTCGCCTACTTGACAGGAGAGGTATTTTGATTGACATGCACAACGACCAACTACAAATTTCAATGTCTGACGTTATACCTTATACAGAGGATAAGAGTAGACTTACGAACACAACTCTGGCTGTTTTCAGGTATTGTATATTGTTAGATAAGAACATGACGGTTACTGCTGTCTAACTAACTAAAATTAGTAAATAAAGCACTGCAATAATGTCGCATCGGATTTACAGATACAGAATGCGTAAGTGTCAATGCTAATAGACAATGAATATTGAATTCCTCACTTCCGGAAAATCAATCAAGCTCACAAGGGTCTATGTATCATGACATCATCGTGACATCATCGTGACATTGTATCATGACATCATCGTGACATTCAGCACGGTTGATTATGTGACGTAGTGCAAAAGGACGGTAAAGGCTGAGACTATGCTTGCAGTGACTACAAAGACGGCTGCTACGTGCCCAGTCTTGCCTACAAGGCCTTTGTCCTTACCAAGATGGCAAGCAGTGACTACTGTGCATGCTAACTGCCCCACTTACCTTCAGGTTCCCCTTGGTGGTGAAGGCCCTGCCGCAGATGGAGCATCCAAAGGGCTTCTCGCCGGTGTGTGTACGCTCGTGGATCTGCAGTGCGCTGGCAGACGAGAAGTTCTTGCCGCACGAGTGGCAGTTGTGCTGCTTTGGCGTTCGGCGCGGCGGAGGCGGGGCCAGCATAGGCCCGTGGGCCATGGGCCCCGAGCCGGGGCTCGCGCCGGCGGAGGAGGCTGAGCGGGGCGGCGCTGAGGCCGGCACCGCCTGCAGGTGGGGGGGGACGTCTCCTAGGGACAGCGGCCGGCCGTGGCCGTTCATCTCCATCTTGATCATGTTGGAGGCGGTGCTAGCCAGGCTGGGGCCGCTCAGACCTGCGAGAGACCAGAGTTCAGAATTGGCAAAGGTTTTTCGAATGTTTCTAAAACGTATTGGAAAAATTTTCCGTTGGCTTTGAGTTTGCCGCAAACATTTGCGAACACAGAGCAAACAGCCTGGGGAGATGGTTCTCTGCGACGACACGTTGACGGCGGATGAAGGGTGACAGTTTGCACATAATATTTTTGGAATGTTTACTCAAAACGTACAAAATTCAAGTTAAAATCAAACATGTTCGCCACAAACGTTTGCCACTGTTAGCCGATACTGAATGCACCCCAGAGCTTCAGCAAAAGCAGATAGACTGGAATGACAGAGATAGGAGGGTTCACCCTTTACGCAGACCAGATCGACCCAGCGTTCCAAGTCAATGGGGAGCTCCACAGATTTACTCATAATAAAGCCAATTATTTATCTCTGGTGGTTATTAATTAACCTGACATGCCAGATGCAGTGTAGCCTGGCAGCCATCCATCTGGCAGCCATCCGTCAAGCACCTACTATCAATCTGTAGTAAAAACTTAATTTTTGCAACAAACTGTATTTAGGTACATTGACTTTGTTTCAGGCCATGCGTGGCAGATTTAGCTGTCTGGGCGCTGCCTATGTCAGCCACCGCAGCAAAATGCCATTATTGACACGCCCATTTAATAAGAGACCGGAAGCATTCCGTTTTCGCTTCCATTGAAATGCATCTTGTTAATACTTACATATAATTACAATAGCAGAGATTGGGCTACGTAATGCATCTCTATGGGAGCAAACGTAGGACCAATTGTATAACGCTAAGTGGGCGCATCACCTCACATCTGCATTTTCCTCAGGAGGTCGCGCGTACTTAGTGCAAATCCAGCTAAATCTACTATGCATGGTCTGAAACGGAATCGAACGCGGAAGCCATCTATGTTGGCACCTCTCACTTTACTCTATTCTCTCTGCTTCAGCAGGAAGCCTATGCTAGCACGCGATTAGCACAAGGTACAGTACATTGAGGCAGCGCTGCATTTCGGCCCTTGTAGTAGTTGAATGGTTTTGGCACGCCTCTTTGCATGCAATTTTACATTTTTAACAGCATGGAAATATACAACAAACGCATTAAAATTTCAGATTTTGATGGATGGATGGATGGATGGATGGATAATGTGTAATTGAAATTGACAAGTGTCTATAAATGCTCTAAATAAACATTTATTTCAACAGAAAAATCTAAAGAATTTTCACACTTTCAATGACATTGGCAGTGACAATGTAAATGCACATATTTGTCGATGTGACGCATACCTCTGTCTCTGCTGAGGAACAGCATGTTGAACGGGCTCTCCTCCTTAATGTAGTGGGGTGGTCTGCTGAGCTGCGGAGCCGTCAGGTCCAGCGCCCCGGAGCCCTCGGGCCCCGCGGGAAGCGGCGACGGTGTTTCCGACTTCTCCGACTTCACGATCGCTCCCGCCGAATTGTTCACCGGAGCGTCCTCCGTCAGCAACACACCGTCGCTGTTGTTGATGTTGTTGACGTTGTTGACGTTGTTAATGCTGTTGCTGTTGATGTTGATGTTGTTGATGTTGATGTTGTTGATGTTGATGCCAACGGGGGACTTGTGGTTCTCCGAGTGGCTGTGAGCTGGGGAAAGGTGCTGCATGGATCCGCTGGAGGACTCTGACAGGGCGGGACTCCCCAAGCTCCGGCCTTCGAGGTCGCCGACTGCGGATGACAGGGAATCGCTGGCAAAGAAGAAGTCACCATCCCCGCCAAAGCCGCCTCCACCGACACTGCTGCCTCCACCTCCGTTCTGACCAGGTTTATGGCCAAAGGAGTGGGACATGTTGACGGTGGAGTCGATCATCTTCATCTGGTTCTCCAGCGCGGCGATGCTGGAGATGACGGAGGACGGGGGCGGGCTTCCCGGGGAGTAGGGCTTGCACGGGTCCATCTCGGCCTCCTTCAGGTCCTCCTCGTCCTCCATCGCCTGCTCCATCTCGTCCAGGAGGTCATCGTCGTCGTCGTCGTCGCCGTAGCCGCTCATGGCGTCCATGCTCTTCTCGTCGTAGGAGAGGTCTGCGTCCGTCTCGCGGAGGCTCTCCGGCAGCGGCGTGTTGGGAATCTGGCCGCCCATATGCATGCGGATGTGCTGCTGGAGCACCACAGCATTGGTGAACTTCTTCTGGCAGATGGGACATGAGTGCTGCACCCGCAGCGGCGGCTTGGAGCGGTGGACGCCGAAGTGGGTCTTCAGGTTTCCCTTGGTGGTGAAGGCCCGGCCACATATCTTGCACTTGAACGGCCGCTCGCCGGTGTGGATGCGGTAGTGCATCTTGAGGGCACTCTGGCAGCTCAGGACGCGGTGGCAGATCACACACTGGTTGGGGTCGGTCATTTTCTTGTCGATGTTCTCCACCAGCTGTTGCAGCTTTGAGGTCTCGGACGTTTGCATAGAGTCCAGCAGGCCACCGAATGGAAACTTGGCCTTAAACTGGTCCGAGAGCATCGGCAGGACCGGGTGGGAGACCGGGGTGGTTGCGGCGCTGGTCTCCGTTACCTGAGTGCCACCAGGTGAGGTGGAGGCGACTGTGGTGGCGAAGACCACATGAGTTACCGAATCGGTTGTGGTGGTGGTGGTGGTGCAGTTTGGGGGCAGGTGAACCCCTTCGGGCTTCACGAGGGGCAGGGCATCGCCCCCGAGCAGGCCGGGTCTGGAGGGGGGAGGCGGGGATGCGGCGGCGGCCAGCCCGGAGTCTGTCACAACGTTGGGGGACAGAGACGCGCACTCACTGGAGGGCGGAGAGGGCCTCTGGGGAGACCTGCTGAGAGGCGTGAGGCTCGGGGACTCCCCAAACACCCCCATCATGCTCGGCAGTGTGGGGGGCAGCTGCAGGCTGGCAGAGGTGGGGATTGTGGGGAGGACGGGCTTGCTGTCCAGCCACGTGGTAACAGGCTTCTCCGGTGGCAGGGACATCCCGTAGGGGATGCCCGAGCTGGTGGGGACGTTGTCCAGGTACTCTGGCACAGGGTAGGGGTTCATCTGGATGTGCGGGTACTTTTCTTTGTGCCTCTGGAAGTGGACCTTGAGGTTCCCCTTGGTGGAGAAGCGGTTGCCGCAGATGTTGCACTTGAACGGCCGCTCTCCGGTGTGCGAGCGCAGGTGTATCTGTAGGGCGCTGTCGCTGCCGAACACCTTGGCGCAGAAGCGGCACTTGTGCTTGAAGAACGGGTCCTCGGAGCTGGGCTTCGCGTCGAATACGGACACGTTAGGGGGCTTGCCCTTTCGGTGCTTCATGAGCGCGGACAGCGGGTCCAGGGCGTTTGCCGTGGCCGCTATGCTGGCCAGCGGGTTGGGGAAGATGACGCTGCTGGAGGAGCTGTGGGGGATGAGCGGCAGGTTTGAGGCGGAGGTGGAGCCCAGCAAGCTGCCGTGGCCGTGATGGAGCAGCGGAGGGCTGGAGGAGGAGCCGGAGCTGCTCCGGGGCAGCGTAGATCCGCCACCGCTAACGCTAACGCCAGACACTAAGCTAGCGCCGCCGCCGTCGGTCGCCATGGACGAGCAGGAGGTCATCAGGGACGCCAGCCCCACGCCGATGGGAGCGGACAAGCCCGCCGAGCTGGAGGGGGACGAGTGGGCGGCGGCCGAGCAGCTGGACGGAAGAGCAGTGCCGCTCTGCGCCGACTGGTGGTGGTGGTGGTTGTGGTGTTGGTGATGGCGGTGGTGGGAGAGGGAGCCCTCCACGGCCGAGGACAGAGAGCCGGCCGTCGGCCCGCTGAGGGTGGCTGGCAGCCTGATGGGTAGCTGGTGGACTGGGGGGACAATGAAGCCATGCAGCTGAAGCTGGGCTGGGAGCGAGGTGCTGCTGCAAGGGTTGCCTGACAACTCGGGGCCCCCGGCGGAGGTGCCGCCGGTGGAGGTGCCGCCGGTGGAGGTACCGCCGGTGGAGCGAAGGCCGTGGAGGTTGAGCGGCTGTGGCTGCGAGCCGGGCTGCCGGTTCATGAGCGCCACCTGGCTGCGGATCTGCTCGATGAGCTGCAGCTGATGGACCTGCTGCTGCTGCAGAGCCACCAGCTGGTCCAGGATGACAGGGATCGCCACGGAGGAGGAGACACCACCCACGGCCGCCGCCGCTGCCTCCCGCACGCTCTGGGAGAATTGGGCCACCGCCACCCGCGTGCCGTGCAACGTTTCCAGCGTGACGTTGGTGCTAGGCATGGCGTAGCCGGCGAGGGGTGCGAGGCCGGCCTCACACAGCGGCGGGAGAGAACCTTCGCCATCGCCACCGCTGCTGTCGTCGTTGTCCGGGGCTTCGGGCGATGCCTCCTCCCGCCCCTCCTCCGCGTCCAGGGGCTTCCCCGGGGAGAGCTCCAGCTCCATGGGCTCGTCCTCCCTCTCCGGGCCTCCGCTCACCTCCAAGGCATCCTCGGCCTCGGTCGGCGGGCTGCGGCCGCCCTCTGCCGGCTCCTCGCTGTCGGCCTGCTCGCTGGGGCAACAGCTGGGCGCCGGGGAGCCAGGCAACGGCGGAAGGAGCGCAGACATGGGTGGGTGCGGTGGCGCGGTTGGAGGGAGGAGGAGTGGGTTGTGGAGGAGGAGGTCCTTCTCCGCGGTGCCGGCGTAACGCAGGAGGGAGGGCCCGTCGGCGTCGGCGGGGGCGCCCTCATCGTCGTTGACGATGAGCACCAGCGGGTTCTTGGTGCAGCTCTGCAGGTGCTCGCAGAAGTCGCACCACTTGAAGAACTCGGCGCAGCACTTCTCGCACACGTGCGTCTCCTCGCTGCCACTGCGGCTCTCGTTGCCGCTGTCGGCGTCCTCCAGCACTTCTCCGCGGGCTGGGGAGGGGGTGGGGGGGGGTCAAGAAGAATTAATGAATACATAATCAATGGAGACTCACATCCTGCAGTTTAGCTCGGCAAAGATTTAACCTCTGATATTCCCCCCCCTCCCTCCCCCCCCTTCCTTTTAACATAACCAGAATCAATATTCTTTTCATTTTTCTTTCTTCCCCTTCTTCTTCCTCCCACTCTGAACAAATTGCCCCGTTCACCAGTCCTCAAGACTCAGTGGCGTCCGCGCACCGTGTCCGCAGAGCCAGCTAATAATTTTCTTTGTGCAATCCATCAAATTATGAGGGCCTATCAATTGTGGATACTGCCGCTTAATGAAATTCCATAGAGCCCATTGATTTCCAATATTTCGTACAATTCACAGGCGCCTCATCTGTTGGGTACAAATCAGCTCGGTGATGGCTGCATTAGGAATCTCCTCTGCTAGCAGCCCAGTCACATCCACCTGCATTTTAAACGGCTTCGTTTAGCATTGCTAAAGCAGTACCCAGACACACACACGCACACACACACACACACACGCGCACGCACACACACGCACGCACGCACGCACGCACACACACACACCTGCATTAGGACATTTTATATGAAAATAGTGAAAATAGTTTTAAGAAGAATGTAAAATGCTTTCTCCCTGCTACTGGAAAAGTGTGCCACTGAAATATCAATACTACTAAAATATTCACACACACGCAAACGCACACACACACACACACACACACACACAGAAACACACAGAGAAACAGAATTAACTACATGCAGCAATGTCCGATTAGCTCAGCGTTAATCTTTCTGCTTGTTATACTGTACATTCTCTCATCTCGACACACACCTGATCAAAGCCATCCTCTCTGTTCATTGTGTGTGTGTGTGTGTGTGAGAGTGTGTGTGTGAGTAGTACTTTAGCAATGCAATTCACTTCCATATTTTAGGAAAATACAAAGTGTGTTAAATCAGCTGCAGATAATACCATGGATTGTTTGCTGTCTTGATCCACACACCTATGCTGGTAATTTGTTTTACATTTACAAAAAAATCTAAAATAATAATAACATAAAAAAAGTATTATTATTAGTATTCATATTATTATTATTATTATTATTATTATTAATAGTAGTAGTAGTAGAATTATTATTATTATTATTATTATTATATCTTAATCAACATATTTTCACATTGACTAATACAAATATGAGATGCTAGATTCATGCTACTGTATGCTAACAACTAAACAGACCTGGGAGACAAAGCAGGCGTAGAGCAACCCAACATTATTGTGTGTGAACCCACTAAAGGAAGATGCAGTATGTTTGCAAATTTTGATTTTTCTATTTTAAGTAAATATTATATACCACTTTTCACAGACATGAGTGCGTCACACAGTAATAGGCAATACAAAGCAACATGGATAGAAAATACTATACAGAGTAGGAGATACAACAAATACCTGTCTAAATACGTCTGTCTTAAGCTGCTGTTTAAAGCACCCAACAAAAACAGCTAACCTTAGAGGTGAGGGCAGGTTTCACTGGCAACCTTTAGGCCTTCATAGTCTGCAACGTTAAACGTAAATCTCTCTGCGCGCCACACATCCAAGTGGTTTACCGGAACGGGCACTGCACGCGGGCACTTCACGGGGCTTAGCCAATGGCTGCCTCGATGATCGTGACATCATTAGGTCACCGTATAGCTAATGGCCGGAAACAGTGATACGACCAGGGTCTTCCTTAATATACTAAGGCAGAAAGTGAAGAAATGCTTGTATTACCAAATGAATTGCACGCTGTCTATAAATGAATCAGAATTAAAATATAACATTTATATATATATATATATATATATATATATATATATACTGTATACATGTAATTTGCAACATATGATTATATTATATTATTTATTTCTAGGCCTACAAGATACCGTGGTCCTGCATGCGTCGTAAAGTCACACGTATGAACTGTTGCGTATATTTTAGCATCTTGTCTGTGTCCTTGCCTGGTGGACATTATGCTAACATTGAGCCAACGGAAAGGGTACAACTCCCCACGTGACGACGGGGCACAAATCTCCTTATCCAGGCAGCGGCCAGCATGATTCATTTACATAATTGAGGGTCAAAGGTCAGCCCAAATGAGAAGGCATTGTATTGAGCTGATTGGTTATTAGAATGGTATTACTGTCAACCCTGCTTATTCAGACACAAGTGGAGTCTTTTCATGCCAATGACCTCACACACGCGTGCACACATATACACACACACACACACGCACATGCACGCACACACACACGCACATACACACCCACACAAAACACAACGTAGGCCAAACAAGTTAAACACACATGCCTTAACACGATGTCGCTCAGACCAGATGTTGAATTGTTTGTATTTGTATAAGCAAGTGATTCAAAGCAGGCCCTCCTTATTAAATAAATTATAATAATATACTGTATATTTCCTAATAATTCCAAAAATGTTTAATACATTTTTGCCAATAAATGTGATGGATAAAAAATTATAATAGTTAATATAAATACAAATTGGATTTATTACTGCATCAATTAAAAAAAAGCGAAGTCAAGAAAAATGTCATTACATTTCTACTCTGACTCAATATTTGTTTAGTAATTTATATATTACATACATTCAAAATTTTTGTGTTTTATTTGTGTTGTATTACTGTTAAATCACCTTTGTACAACAAACTTACGTTATAGAAAGTGTTCAAATACACTCTCAGGATGTCACACAATAGTGACAATTTTATTCACAGTAGAGCTGAAACACAGCCGTTATAAAGTGATGTTTTATTTAGATTTGTGTGTGTGTGTGTGTGTGTGTGCGTGCGTGCGTGCGTGCGTGCGTGTGTGTGTGTGTGTGTGTGTGGTATCCAACCCGTTCTTCATTTCTTTAAGAGTCGTCTTCTTTACACAGATGCTAATACGAGCCTCAGCGTTTCAATAGGAGGATTGTTGACTCTGAATCTGCGAATATCAGCTATCTCGCTCAGCAATCTTTGGCATGCTAACTGAAACCGCTAATCTGACATATTATATCAGACGAGGTATTCATGCTTTCCATGCGCGATGGGAAAGCCACAGTGCCATGCATTGAGAAACATATCGAGCAATTACACATTCTCCATTCTTAACAATTTCCAGATTCACTTTAAGAACACACACACACACACACACACACACTATACATACATACATACATACATACGATAATTGTATTTAAGCATACATACATATACTCTATATACATACATACTGTATACGAGAGAGAGAGAGAGAGAGAGAGAGAGAGAGAGAGAGAGAGAGAGAGAGAGAGAGAGAGAGAGAGAGAGATATATAT
>JAODTR010000008.1:269295-277069 GCA_025399935.1 Amblyopsis rosae | reverse complement strand
CCCCCCCCCCCACTGTTGTGGTATGTCTGTCCAAATGAGTCCTGTTCAGAATAAGTGTTGTTATCGATTTATTTAAATCTTCTGTCATTGTGGTTAGATTTGAAAAGTCTGTTGGGAAATGGACTTTCCTTATTCTTTTCAAAGCAATACTGTATCATTTGAAGTGATACACATGAATACATGTGTAAAAGAGCATAACATAGAATAGAAAGCATTCTCATATTTCTGTGGTGGTAGAACATTATGCTGCAGTCAGTCAGACATGAAGGAGTCATTATTCCATCACTGAAGGCAAAGAACACTATTTAACGTCTTTGTAAACGCTTGTTTCTCCCTTCCGCATGCTTTCTCGTCTCCTTGAGCAAAATTAATTATCAACTTTACCCCTCAGAAAATGCAATTAAAAAGCAGCGGTAATGGCTTTTGTCTGAAATGAAATGGGACATTGGAATTGTCCCATATTTATTGCTTTTTTTGATAACCTCGATATCAGACAAATTGTACAATTCCATAAAATCTTTTTTTCTTTATCCTCTGGCTGTGAGCTTGTATTATAAAATCTGACTAGAAAGAGCTGTGGAGAGAGAGAGAGAGAGAGAGAGAGAGAGAGAGAGAGAGAGAGAGAGAGAGAGCTCAAAGAGAGGAGATTAGTGTCAGCCTGATAAAAGATGTCTCCAGAACACTAATTAAAATTAAATACAAATGCAAAGCAACATGCAACCTGCAGTTATTTCATTTAGAGCAACTATCTCAGTGTGAAGCTCCCTTTATGCCTCTTTATTGGACAAAAGAACAAAAAAACATGTCCCTTTTAATTTTCCCCAATTCTTTTGTACAATCCTGTCTTTCAAACCCAAATCGTCATACAATTCCACATTTGAGAACATAAGATTATACAATGACAATGGTGGTCAGGGCTTAAGATGTTTTAAAACGTTTAATTCCTTAAGTAAACGCACACCAAATATCTCCTCGCATTTTGCTATCTTACCGTTCTCTGTGTGTTCTTGGCTTCACAATGCATTTCAATGTGGGGGCAAAGCTTCTGATGGAGTTAGTTTTGATTTGAGCTGGAAGTTTAGCAAGCACTCTTGAGAATGACTAACCCTGTCTTTATTCTGTATGACATGTAGCTGTTGGAGGGTTTAACAGTGTAGATCACACAGAACTGTATCTTAATAGGCCAACTAACCTACTTAGTATTTTATTTACAGTTCTGATTCAGTCCTCGTGAGTTGTCTAGTCAAAGTACTGGGGAGCTCTGGTGTTAAAGGTATCGTCAGCTGTGTGTTGTAAGCTAATTGTAAGCTATTACACGTTTTGTCAAACTCATCAAATATCTCCTCACATTTCGCTATCTTATCATTCTCTGTGCGTGCTGAAAAACAAATGTGGTGCTTCTACACATCCCTGACTTAAATAGGACCCTAAACAAAGTGGCAGTACGGTACACTTTGCTTCACATTGCATTTCAGAGTGTGGGGTGATGCTTCGGAGGCATATTGTTTTGATTTGAGCTCAGTTAGCAAGAGTTTTCTAAAATCACTAACCCTGCCTTCAATGCATTCTAGATTGTATTTCTGCCCTGAATTTTAACAACGCTTCCAACCCTGATAGGTCAGTATAGGTGGTCATCTACAGGGCCGCAGGAAATGTAGAAATATTCTCTTTATTTATATATATTTTTTTATTATTTAACATTTTTATTGTCATTATTTTTCCATTTATTTTCCAACATGTTTTACATTTTTAAATATATTATTTAATATTTATTTAACAACATATTTTCTGCATTGATTAGATTTTTAGACTTCTACTTCATTGTTGTTTTAGTTTTATTACTCCTTTATTTTCTTTTTACAAGACAACATTTGTGATGCACGAGTCATGTGTGTGTGTTTCAAACCACACGGACAGTTGGCAGAGGCCTATGTTTAGTCATGAAAACATGTGTACAGTTGAGCACACAATTGACTCAAATTTACAGTTACTGTACATGCACTGCTATTCCCCCATTCCCAGAACACACGTTGAATCATACGGCAAACAAAACACGTAAAAGACCAAGCAAAAACACAGTTCCCAGGTCCATTCAGTACATGCCATCCCCCACCCCTATCCCAAATAAAATCACAGTAACAGGAGTGTCATACAGTACATGACTGTTTCGCCTCAGGTAGTGAATGAGCTGTACGATCTGCCCTCCCTATCGATTGTGGTTATTATCATTAGTAGACCTTTAAGCGGCAACATAGCTATGATTTTGTGACAGGCTGTCGTATTCCATATGTTCACCGCTCGACAGAATCGATATGGAGACAGGCGACAGCTGAAGCGGTGTGTATCACATTATGAAATATTGTCACTGGGGAGCTTCTCGGAGATGCTCCCAACAAGATGAAGAGCTCTCGGATGATTATATGAGAACGGAGCATTAATGTAGTGCAGTGCTGACAGTCGACTCCGCGGGATATCTCTCCTCTCAAGCTAAACGCTGGTCTACAAGGCCGGCTGCAGTACACAGTGGGGCAATTAGATTTGCCTGTTGCCGTTAATCTCCAATATCTGTCACTGGACGCCATCGCTCACAGCTCCAGCCAAAGGTCGGGCCTCCATAGTTGTAAGGCTATATATACACATTTCTTTTGCATTTTAATCTGGTTAAGATTTAGTCTTTCATAGCATATGGGTGTGATAGCGACAACGATGAGCATAAGTACTTAAATAACTGCAGATCTCAACCACCAGTTGCATTCTAGGTTTGTGTTTGAGCATGCAAGCCTGCTGTTTCTCTGCAGACCTGTGACCAATGATGACAACAGTTGTGGTTTATTTAATGTGTGTACCCAGAGGTGGAAAGTAACAAATCACAATTACTCGTCTAACGGTAATTGAGTCATTGTTTTGTGTACTTGTACTTTTTAAAGTAAGGGTTTTTCAAATCTGTAATTTTACTTTTACTTATAGTAAGTATGCTTTGTTTGGGGACGTGTGCGTACATGTTGTTATCACTTTACCATTACTACTCCACTCACGCGCACAGATAAATAAGGTCCCGAAACCAAACTGGTTTCAACATGTGAACATTTTGCCATGTTAGCTAGTTATCTTATCATGCCTGTTGCTAAGGCTAACAAATAAACTGATACCACTATCGTTTGTTCAGCCAGACAAACCAAATGGTTAAACAATGCCTGCGGACAATTCAAGCTCGAGATGAGGATGTTGGATTCTCTCTAGCCATCTTTTATATTTTCTCCGTGGGCAGTGATATGGTAGAAACCTGTTTTTAGCATTCAGTCTCAGTGAAGCTACATAGGTGGTCACATATAATCAGATATTTTACTACAGTGTGATCATTTTACATTGGACTTTATATTTTAAATAGAAAGTTATTAGAATTATCTGTATAATATTTAAATTATCCTATGTTTATAAAAAATTGTTGCATAATGGTGACACATACATAATAATAATATTGTTCTTATTTTCAACTGTGCTCCCATATCTGTCTGCTCTCCTAAATATTTAAACTAAGGGGTACATGTGCTACCAAATGTAATAGTAAGTAAGTAGAGCCTTGCACAGGCAAGACCACATCACTGTTAAAAAGTAAGTAACCTTTTCTCTGAGTAAATTTAATATGAGCTACTTTATACAATAATTTTACTTGTACTTAAGAAGTTCATTAAAGTTCATCAATCACACATATACATATATACACATACATATATATATATATATACATACACATACATACACATAATATATATATATATATATATATATATATATATATACACATACACGTACACACACACACATATACATATATATATATATATACATACACATACACACACTACTTACAGGGAAATACATTTCCCACCATGCCTTGCATGCTTCTCATGCAAATCTTTCTCATGTGTAGACAGCAACAGCAAATGTTTTGATATGCGCAGGAAGGGCGCTTTGTGTGTGTGTGTGTGTGTGGTGGGGGCTGTTGTGAGAGCTGAATGAAAAGCCAAGGTCAAGAAAGCCAATTTGTCTCCCCTGGCTACTGTTGCCCCCCCCGTCAGCCCCTGGGAGCTGACCACACACCAGAGAGGTTTTAATGAGTCCTTGGTTTGCTCATGTTTCAGGAATGCAGACCTCCAGAATTTATGCCATTAACTGACTTTTGAGCATTCTAAGGTTGTGCATTTCCTGTAGTACTGTTTGTTGTTTTTAAAATGTTGTATACAGTATGTGGCCTGTTCCTTGGAATGATTGACTTATTGTCAAAATACATTAAATAAAAGGTTAAATAAAATAGAAAAATACATGTTGAATTTATAAAATCCTTGCTAGCTTGCTGGTTCTTGTAGGGTTAGAGTTAGATGCTGTTTAAAGGTAAAGTAAGCTCCTGCAAGCTAAATGTACTGTAAGCTAATAAAACTTTTTTCAAACTTTCAACAAATATCTCATCGCATTTCGCTATTTTACAGTTCTCTGCGCACGTTGAAGAAATAATCCAATACTTCTACACGGCCCTGGCACCGTAACATAAACAAAGTGGTGCACACCGCTCGTACCAACAAAGTAATAGCACTACGCTTTGCTTCACAATGCATTTCGATGTGTGAGGCCCTGCCGCGCAGGAGAGCGGAGCGATACTGTTTTGATTTGAGCTCGACGTTAGCAAGAATAACTGACCATGCCTTTAAATCACGTTTGTTTGTACCGTTGTCATAATAGTGCTGGCTAACTTCTGTCTCCTTTGTACTTTGAATCAAAGAGGAAATTAATATATATGCCACCTCAAGGGCAGAAGTCCCACCTTAGCCAAACTTGTAAAGCCGCGGTTAATTACTGTATTTAGCTTTATCCTTCACAAGGAAAAGGTTGTATTGGAAAACAAACATTTAAATTAGCAGACTGTCAGGTCTGACAAACTCCAGACCCTGTAATACACACAGACCTGTCACAGTTAAGTCTGTCCTTTTGGTGGGGATTAAACCTATTTATTTACACATATTAGTTAAGTTAAGATCACGCGCACAGAAATGTTTAAAATAAAAAAATAAAACCAAACAAAAAAACATACTTACTATATTTAGCACCGCTGTACAAGTGTGCATTTTTTAAGTGAGATAACATTTTGAAGTTAGTGATGGATGAATATATAGATTAATAGGCAGAGATACCTAAGTGATCCTTTTTTGTCTTTTAATTAGCACCTGCGAGCCGTTTCCCATTAACACTGTGCACACTAAAAATCCCTCGGCTTTTTCTAATTAGGTAAAGTGGAAACAGATTGGATAGCTCCTTTGAACAAAGGTCAGCTATTGCACTCGGTTTCTCTCGTGTGTTTGTGTGTCTGTCGCCTCCTCCAGACGTCACTTCACGTTTGTTCTGTTGGATAGCGCATTTAACCCCCGCCTGTACACACTCTCAAACGCGCTATGTCCCCTCTGCTGTTTTTGAGTAGTGAAGGAAATATTTTCCGCGACACGTGATACAGTTTATTGCTCATATAAGAAAGAAATGTCTGATTAAAGAGTTAAAAGATGAAAGATAAGCATCAGTCTGGTCTCTGGGGGAGGCTGTGCCGTGACTCACCCGGGACTAATCTGGCAACTGAAGGATTGGAGTTTCATTTCCATTAGCCAGTTGTTCATAGCTGCTGTACCAGACACATGCCTGCCCTACACAATGATGCTTTATCCTTATGAATAACATTAGCTTGTGCTAAACTTTATACTTCTTGGATAGAGAATGACCTTTTCCCGTTTATTTCGTAAATATATCACCGTTAACATCTCACAATAATTATATTGCATTTTATTTCTCCACTTTGCACTGCGATAGTGCTATGACCTTAGCATATGGTTCAAAGAGAAGAGGTAACTCTCTCAGATCTATTTTTAGTACCAGGTAGGTAGTGACAGTTGGAAACAAAGTGGATTGTAAATTGATATGGAATTGTAACCAAACGCGTAAATTCAGCCATATCTACAGTAGTTCATACGTAATGTTGTACAGTATGAAGTACACAAAACACTTTAACACCTTCAAATTTCACTGGTGTTCTTAATATTTGTCTGTACATTTAGTACCATTATACTGTATCCTGCCATTTCGGACCTGTTTTGTCTGCTTGTCCTCAACCCCCCTAGTCCACCCAGACAAAAAAGAAAAAAAAGAAAAGAACGTAATTCAGTTCCACATGAGAACGGCCTGATAAAGGACAGGAAGAGGAGATCGACAGAATTTAATAAAGTTCAACAAGGCAGAAAGGATTGCACAAGCGGTGAATAGTGATTCGGCATCTCTTCCTTTGCGACCGCTGCCTACTTAAACACTTTTCTCCCTTTTTACAACGGCTGCATTCCCTGGGAGAGGAATAGACGACTACTCCCTCTGCTTTAACTTGAATTATTGACAGAGGACAGACACCATATGTGCAAATGGCCTCCTTCTATCACACAGAGAGACTCCCCCGCTCTCTGTTACCACTAAACCGTTGCCACCGCTTCGCATTTCTGCCAGTTTCTGACACCGGCAGTAGCTCCGTTATCATTCGCGATGACATCTGCTCCTTTTGTCTCTCTTATTTCTTGCCTGCGCAAAGTGTAGGCTCTCCGGTCCTCACTGAGCCAGGCTATACTTATCGGTCGGCGGGCCCGGCTCTCCTAAAAGCCTCCAAGCTTGCGATGTGAGAGAGCAGCAGAGAAGCTACAGCTGACGTTGTTTTGAGTGTTTGTGGAGCGCTGGCGTGGCAGCAGAGCCAACAATAGGTTAATGACTCCCCACCAGTAATACATTTATGAATAGAGTGTCTTCTGCGGCACGGCAGGGGTGCCCATTAAAACAGAGCATGAGGAAAATAATTGTGATTTTCAGATAAAACCCACTTCAAAACAGGATTCCTACCGAGGAATTGTTGAGAGAGCTGTAATTTTCCACTAAAAAGTGTCACATGCTCACGGGAGCTTGATCGTTCACACAAACAAACGGGAGCGAGACAGAGCGAGCGTGTGTGTGTGTGTGTGTGTGTGTGTGTGTGTGTGCGTGCGTGCGTGCGTGCGTGTGCGTGCATGTGCGTGTGTGTGTTTATGCATGTGTGCTGCACACACCCACAAAACAAAAACATGAACGCCAATCATACATCTCTCAATACCGACTTATTAATCAATATGCAAAGTTAAACATTGCCCAGGGACAGAGCTGGCATTTTTAAGCAGTGAGAGCATTGCGATGTTACTATTTCCACTTTGCATAAGTATATGTTAAACACAAGTCTGTGTTGTTGTGAAGAACCTGGAAGCTTGTAATTGGAGAGTCAGATGGCAACAATAGCCGTGTTTTGGTGACCTAGCCCGCTAATAAACTGGCTAGACTCCAGTTAACATGAATGTCCCTGAAGAATCTGTGTCATTAGTGTGAAAGGCTTCTTCTGGGCTCAGGGGCCACGTTGGAAATACTGTCTTATCAATCAGTGCTTTGTCCTCTTGTCTCCCACCTGTCTCGTAATTTCCTCAAAACAGCGGAGACAAAAAACTGTGACTTTAAAACTATCACCCGTGACTGTTTTCCACACATTTACACATGGCAATGCATCTAATTCAGCTGCACTGTATGTTCCCAAATATAATGAAAAAACTACAGAAAATACAAAGATCCTGGATAATCCAACCCACTCATGTGTCCAACCTCCCTTGGCTGGGAAGATATGGAATCTACAAAACAACGTTAAGTCCATTCTGCGCTGTTAGCGCTAATTACTCCCAAC
>JAODTR010000008.1:183318-209058 GCA_025399935.1 Amblyopsis rosae | reverse complement strand
CTCTCTTTCCCCTCTCCCCCTCTATCTCTCCCCCTCTATCTCTATCCCTCTATCCCTCTCTCTCACTCTCCCCCTCCCTCTCTCTCTCTCCCTGTCTCTCGCCCCATTCTTCTTCTCCTCTTCATCCATGCCTTGTCGTCCGTCTAAATTGCAGGCCGATAACGTATTTCTGGACCTCTGATGCAATTATGCCACCTGGATTGGATCGCCTTGGAGACGGGAGGAAAAAACAACCTCCGTCCTGCCTGGCTTTGTGTATCAAGAAAATAAAGGCTTGGAATTGGCCCAGACCACCCCCCCCCCCCCCCCTTCCTCCCCCTCCTCCTCCACACACTCAGACAGCTCGGCTTCCGTGCGACAACCCAGGATAAAAGCAGACAGTTTCTATTATAAATAACAAGATAAAATACAGAGGTCTTTTATCTCTTAAAATGTAAATTTATACAAGGGTCCGTAGCTCTATGCTGTAAATATCTAACATCTCAGAAGACCACAGCATGAGAAGCAATTGATTCCCCCCCCCCCCCACACACACACCTTCCCTCCACCACCACGTGAATGCAACCATCTGCAAAATCTCCAAGTGTGGCATAATATCAATGATGAAATTAAAAATCCTCTATTGGTCTAAGCCATGAGGGAGATTGTCTTGGTTCAAGCTGTTTACTCTTTAAATTATCTGATTGATTTCCTTTAAAAGTATTTGTTTATTTCAATGTTCATATCTGCTTCATCTAAATCATTTCTCAAGTTTATTCTATTGATTGGCCTCTCTCCCTCTCTTTGTAACCTTGCTTAAACAATTTCACTTTACTTAAGAGCTCATTTACATGAAATAGCCTCTGAAAATGCATTGATTTCCTCTTTCAGACTTTGGGGCCCGTCCCTGGTTATTTGTGATGAATAACCAGCTCTTTCATGGTGTTAAGTCTCTGGGAGAGGAGCCTTATCTGATTTGCATTCACCAGTGTCGCACTGTGAAGTCTCTACAAAGCCTCACGTTTAGCAATAAAACGAATCACAATTCTAATACAGGCCTCATCATATTGCATGCTTTAGGATATATCTCTACAACCTATGCTTAACATCCAGCCTCGAATCTGACTGAGATGAGAGGAAAACTTTATTTAAAGAAGCGACAACAATCATATTGTATTGCATCGTTTAGAAATGCATAAACTGTTGTTTGTAAAGTAGATAGTATAGTATTGATTGGTTTCTCACACTTATCTCTCTTGTATTGATAATACATTATCAATATATGTGCTCGTTTCAATGCCATGCACCCACACACCCATTAAACCTCTCCTGCAAACCGCTCGATGCAAAAGGCGTGGATTTATGCAACGCCACACAATAATCGTGCGAGATTTCCCCATATAACCAGTGACCCAGGAATAAAAGCAATGCATTTATGCCCCATCTCTTCCCCATGGCCTCCACTGATCTGGCTGCAGCTTTTAGATAATGCTAATAGATCACCGGTCAACAGGACCAACCAGGATAATGGAGCTTTCATTGCAGCCTGATTAACTTGGCTGTAGGATTCCAGCTCTCTTTCCTTTCGGCATGATGGCCCTAATTAATAACGATTGCTCCCCAAAATGTGCAAATGGAACGATAAACGAAGGCCCAACTAATTAACTGCAACCATTTCTACTAATCATTACTTAACATCCTGTTTTGTCATCATTACACTGGTGTGTGTGTGTGTGTGTGTGTGTGTGTGTGTGTGTGTGTGCATGCCAGGCCAGATAAAACAGGTCAGCCCTTTTCTCGTTCCCCCCCCCCCCTCCCCAACCTGAAAGCCATATATTCTTTTGCCTGTACAAAGACAAATGAGTATATAAAGTTAGCGTCCACAAATGATCTACATCAGACGGTTTCCCCCGCTGATACCGTCTGTCGAGTGGGCGGGTTCATCGCGGTCAGCCGCTCCGGACCCCCGGTATTTGTCGGACTTCCGGCCAGGCAAGCGTTTGGGGGGGGGGGGGGGGCTGATATATCATAGGGCGGTGCTGTTGTTATGTGCCGCTGCGGAGCGCTGACGAGTGGACAGCGTCAGCCGGACGCCAATCAAAAAGTTAATAGTCTGTCTATTGAGGAAGGGAAATGACCCCATGGGCTTCACTGTGTGTGTGTATGCGCGTGCGTGCGTGCGTGTGTGTGTGCGTGTACGTGTCTGAACCTGATTTTTCACGCCACTGTCCACTCTAATTCTCTTCGTCTTTTCTCTGAAGTCATCAATCATTTCGCCGGCGGGCGCTGTGCATGTGCACGTGCACGCGCACGAGAGGCAGATGGATGGATGACACCAGTTACAAAGTGCACGCGAGTACGTGCGCGCACGTAGCTGTCTGTGTTTAGAAGGGGTGGGAAAGATACGGACAGGCATTCACCGCGTATCGCTGTTGCTACTGTTTGTGCGGAAAACCCTCTTTCATTGTTCATTCCATCCAGTCAAAAGTTGGAACTGTAATACTGAAGCAATCCTGCTGGTGGCAGTGTGCTCACAACTGGTTTAAGTTCACCCTAGAAGAAGGCAGACTTCCAACTGTGACATTGAATGTCAGTGTTTAAAAAATGATTGGATATAAACTATACATTTATTATGTTTAGTTGAACTAATGTTTAGTGCAAATAATGGTCTTGCTCTGATATCCAACAATAGGTCTTGTGGGTATAGTGATATAGTATTGCAAGAATGAGATGGTATCGTATAGTAGACATTTTATCGACATGATATCTTATCGTGGGCTTTGTATCGCGAGGCTTGTATCGGGATGGTATTGTATTGTATTGTACACCATCTTGGATGGTGATGAAATCATATCATAGGCTGTTATCAGAATTGTATCATATTATTAGATGGTGATGATATCTTATTGTAGGCCTTTTTATCGAGATGGTATTGTATCACGAGTTACCTGTTAAATCACAGTCCGTAGCATTATGCTCGTATACAACACCATGGATCAACTGGAGCTAAATGCGCTCTATGCCAACATCCCCCTACACAGTCATGTTGTTAAAACCCCACTTCAGTTCATACGAGGCAGCGGAAGATTAAAATCCTGTACAGAATGTTCCAAGGTGCCATTTATTACCGGTGCAATGAAAACACTGGAGAAATGACCTCAATCTTTTGCTAATAATCGCAAGCTCTTCAGAGAACCCTCTGCATGGTAATGAAAAAGCTGTCGATATTGCCTTCAAATGGCCTGATTTACTAAAACTTTTATGAAGACAGTAAATTTCATGTCTTATTTTCTTGATCCTTGCAAAGAGCGAACACAGGGAAATCAATAGCTCTCCTACCTGGCTCTGAGTTTTGTCAACCTCTAATTATCATCTGGCTTGTGGCGATGATCGGCCAGTAATTGCAACGAGAGCGTATGTTGTGATGCCTCTAACATCTCAGAAAGAGTCGACACGCGGCTCACACGGAACACCGAGAGAGACGTGTTCCCCCCTGCAACGTGTTTGTGTTAGTGCTTTATATTCACAATGTGCGTTTGTGCTCGTGTGTGGAGTGTGTGTCCACCCTTAATGGCTTCTGATGTAAATGCAATTAATTTACACTGAGGTAAGGCATAAGGCATTATAACTGCACAGAATAACAGTAAAGCTATGTATATACAGTACAGAAGCTGTATATAGACGTACTGTAATACTGTGCTGTACTTTATATGCACTCGCTTGATTTTAGGGTTTCTATAGCTGTTCCTATTCCAAGGCCAATGTTTTTTTGATGGGAAGCATTTTTTTCAAAACGACATGTTTTTAACAGGTAATAGGCTGGTATTATGGTGAAAATCTTTAAATAAAACGTTGCGCATGGCAATATATTGTCAGGCCTCAATAAATCCTTTCTACATCAAGACATTGCATTTGATAGATTGCAACGTTTAATGTACTAAGTGTATTCGTTTATTTTAATCCTTCTTAGCGTGTGCATTTCTACAAAAATGATTTATCTGGCACAATATTTTATGTGCTGAACATTAATCTGCATTAAAGCAGGGGTCCGCAAGACTAGTTTCCTTTCTTTTGCCAGATAAGTAGTTAAGAGATAAGTAGAAATTTAATGCTTATGGCTCACTATATACAAATGTTTGAAATTGCTTGAAACTGCAACATGTAACTGTATGCCGGAGGAATTGTCCAGTGAAAGACCCAACCAACGCAAATGGAATCAAATCAAAACATTTTAATGAACTCCATGTTGGTCAAATTGCTAGAAATTCTGTTCTTAGCGATTCCTTGTGAGATACGTAAAGCCATGCAATAGTATAACGTAGCAAGTTAGGACTGCTGAGGTCTTTATTATATCTAATTCCGTTTTGGATAAAAGTGCCTAAATGAATGTCAAATGTTAAATCAGTGCTACGTTAACGAACAACATCTGCAAACATCATTCTTTTAGATTTAGGTGTATATACATGTAATTACAAAGATCTATAAGCATATATGAATATATTTGTAATGACTGTGTGTGTTGTTTAGTGACACTAATGTGGCTTTGTGACATTGACACAGGCGGTGGACAGGAGGGTGAAGGGGCAAATAATAGGGGAATTACAAATTAATGATTCCCCCAGTATGTAAATGACGATTAAAGGACAAACAGTGCTTCAGGCTGTCTGGCCCAAACCTCTGCCATTTGTTTGGATATGGACACACACGCGCACACACACGCATGCACGCTCATGCTTGCAAAGCATATTGAAGCTGTGACACACATCTATATGAGCGTAAAGAAAATAAATCCACCGTGCCCTCGACCAGATCAAACCAATTGGCCATAATGGCAGCGCTGATCAGTAAGTGCTCCTTTTGTTTGCGCTAATGAAAAGCGAGCGTGTCGGCCATATTGAGTCCGATTAGACTGGGGGGCACGGAGTAGCCTGCAGCCTCAACAGCTGGAGCGGCCAGCCACGTACGCACGCCGCTAACATAAAAACACGCAGATGCTGCGTTTGGGAATCGACGTCAAACTTTCATTAGCGGAGAGAAGAACGCAGAAGTGCAAATCTATCTATCTGTCCGGGTCAGCAAGGGGCACCAGGCCCGAAGCAGAGGTTTCTGTGTGCTGCGGAGAGGAGCGGGAATATGGATCTTACCTTCAATCCCCCGGACAGACACATCTGTCAGAATAATGCAGCGTGCGGCAATAAGCGCCACTGCGTTTGGTAAAAGGCCTGAGCAAACAGAAGCCCCTGCGCCGGACCATTGACAACTAGACGGACGGTCTGTTCTCTGTCATCTGAGGCGGGTGGTGGGCCTTATTGAAGGACCTGGTCAGCGCTGAGCTCAACGATTCAGGGCGAGAAAAACACCAGGTGCACGGGTTTGGGTGGTGTGGGGCATTGAGCAGAGGGACGATGACGTCTACATCTTCAGTTGCAGTTAAGGCACAACACCTAAACGAGCAACATCATATTGAATAATGCCAAATGAAATACTAATGATGTTGGTATTTAGAGTTGTTGGTAGGAGGTCTGTCCATTCACATGATACCAAAATATACTGTATGTGTGTACAAGAGGGTCAAAGCAAAATCTATGAAACATGTATTTGTATAATTTCATTTATAAAACAGTTCCAACCAAGTGATTTGATTGGACAAGAGGCAAACACTAATGCACTTTTAACTTTCCAGATATCACTCCACTTTACTGGTGTTCTTCTAAAAACTGTTACTAATTCAAAAAGCAAGTGACTCAACAGATTTTACTTTACTGGCTGCATCATAAATGAAGCACAGGAAAATGTTGGCTATATTATACAAATATGGGTGTATTGGATACAAAGCAGCTGACCTGCGGTAAGTATCAGAGCCATGGAAATAACAGTTACGCCAACGGAAGTTCGAAATTGCCCTGGATGTGCTTGGTGGGCAATTAGAATATATATATATATATATACAGATATATAACTTCATTATTTAGGTAATTAGTAGTCAATAAATGTACTGATTTACATTAAAAATAGAATTTATAGGATGCTTTTAGTATTTAGGCTATCTTCCGGGAACTATTTTCCACGATCCGCCATTGCTGTTAAAAAACTATGAGTTCGAGTGAACAGAGATGGCGCGACTCTCTCTTTACATGGCTCTGGTGAGTACGTAACAAGCTAGCCTGATGTTTATGTTATGCTTGGTAACAGTCCAGCTGAGATTAGAGCTATGGTTGCTTGAGAAACTATTTGTGTTGGCGGAGCAAAATAAATCAGTTATTACTATTATTAACCAATAAAAGGCGCTTGTCGTTGTATAAAAGCTATACCACACTGGAGTTTGCGCGTTATAGCCATGATGATATTCAGTCTCGTTATTGCTTAAGTAAATATATGTTTAAGACAATACAATTTGAGCACAAGCTTGTCAAATGAACTTAATCTGAAAATAAGCATGGAAGTTCTGTGAGGTTATTCTTCATATGTTGTATGCGTTTCAACATTCATTTGGGGTTTTTGGACTGAGAACTGCATTCTCAGTCTCCACCTGTTCTGGAGAGTGACACCATCTTTCTATTTCCTCCGTTCTCTATTTGATATCCAGTCAAGCAAGGCGGATGACGGCATGTTAATGAATTCATCATGTTGGTTAACTGACATGATGTATGACCGTGATTTGTTTCGGTGATCCCTGAGCTATTAACACTGTGTAACTGTACAACTAATTAGCATGGCAACTTCTCCCCAGTAATTGCCTGTAATTAATCTGTCAGTGGAACAAGACAAAAAATGACTCCGTCTGACAGTTATGACAAATGACATCCGTAATACAATTATGTAACGATCCAGACCGCGTAGGTTAATAAACCCAGACAACTCTTCTCTATAAATCCATTTTTCTGGATTATCTATTTGTCTATGCGCAGCTCCTCAGAGTCTTTTGTGTGTCAGACTCAGGATGGCATTGTGTGTGTGTGTGCGTGCGTGCGTGTGTGCACGTGCAGTTGTGATGCTATCTGAACCTGTCAGGGGCGGGCCCCTTTTATTCCGCTGTTTCCATAGTAACAATGTCAAGTGATTGAGGCCATGGGTCAAACTGACCAATAGTGAGTAAATTACACATTTATCTGAACAGCTTCTGCCACGTGCCGCAGCTTGGTTCCAACAGACAAAACCACTGGTCTATCACAGTTTAGAAACCGGCGGGAGACAAGTGCTATGTACGTAAGCTAGTAAGCTACATTAGCTGGTAAGGTAATACCGACCCTTTCCCGTTAGTTTGATAGGGTGCTCTCTCGGAAGCTGCCCCCCTCCCCACGCACACACATTCGACACATATTTCCAAGGCTGTGATAGTGTTGTGTGGTGCGGTCTGCACCAATTTGTTTGTGTTCCCATTTACAGTTTATATTATTGAGCTGGCGGACCGCGTGGAGATATTACACTACAAAAAATCTAAATCTTACCAAGTATATTTGTCTAATTTCTAGTAAAATCTAACTACACTTAATATAAGACACAATTACCTAACAAGAGCTCTTCTATCCAGCTATAATGTCTTATTTCAAGAAATCTTACAAGCAAATTTTCACTTGTTCCATTGGCAGATTTATTTACTTATTATGAGCAAATATGTATTGTATTCATAATTATTTTACTTATTTTTGAAGAGCCATTTTTTGCAGTGTACCTGAACTTGACAAAAAGGAGTATATTCCCTTGCATTCGCCGACTCCATCTTGAAACGGCAGACATCACCGCCAAACAGGAAGGGCCCTACCCTAACAAGAGACCTCACTTCCTCAGCCCCCCACGTCCTCCTCAACCTCCACCTCCTCTTCCTCACCTCTTCCTTGCCTGACCGAAGAGACCGCAGCAGAGCTCCCGTTAGTCCTCCTACAAAGAGAGGGATATAAAAACACAAACGGTCGTGATTTATTGCTTATTGTGTAGTGGGGGGAGAAAAAATAAAACAGATGGAAAGAAATCCATTGCAAATTGAATTGTCTTTGTTTGAACCCGGCCACTTCAAAAAAACACAAACAGTGCCGTCCATCCCATAATAATGTACGGCGGCCTGTCCCACCACCTGATAAGACATCACTAAGGGCCCCCGCGGTCGATACTAACTATTCATTTCTGAAATTATCTCCACATTGATCCAGCAGGGCACACTGGCCATAATACAATAATTATATAACGGGGTTACAAGCTCATCCTCTGAGCCAATAAGCGCTGTCAGCGGCTTCAGGCCAGCAGCAAGACCCCGTCATCCATCAGCACTTTGACCTTTGACCTGAGGCCCCCGTAAACGCTGCTCACTAACGCACGCACACACACACACACACACACACACACACACACACACACGTATGATGTTGTGGGTCCTCTCAGGTCAGCTGACCTCATCCACCAATAGAATGAATGCATTTATATTCTGAGAGGACGGACTGTTAGATACCATGTATATTCATAATACATTAAATGATCATATTCTGATACAAATAGACAGATAAATTAATTAATTTCTGATAAAAGAGATGAATAGTGTATATTCATATTAGGTTATATATTTATGGAATACGTTTTATATGCAGTATGTGCATATTATATACATTATTATATACATTATAACGTCTTTTCGTGGTCTAAAAATAGTCACATACTGTATGTTCTAATAGGACATAATAGACCATGTATATTTCAGAACAAGCTATTTCTATATTTACACATTTTACAGTACTGTATGTTCTAATTAATTAATGAATTATTCTGTTAGACAAGACTATTACAAAGCCTACAGTGTATATTGATTTTCTGATAGAATATCAATATACACAAATAGCCTTCATTTCTCAGAACAAGAATGAACTGACTATTTCAGAATAGTTTTTTTCCAGACATTTTCAGCCTGTGATCGAACACGCAAATGCTGATGCTCCAAATACACAGCTATAGAAGGCCAGTTGTATTGCTTTTTTAATAACCACAGTTTTCAGATGTGCTAACATAATTTAAAAAGGTATATATATATATATATATGTATATATATAGTAAATACACACACACACACACTTGCACGCATGCGCACGCACGCACATGCATGCGCGTCCTACCGCACATACAGCACACAGCCACAACACGTTGCCAAGGTGAGTCGTGGTTTGTCGCTATGCTACCGCTAGAGTGTCAACAGTCGTGCTAACGTTAGCATGCGCGTGCTACCGCACATAAAGCACACAGCCACAACACGTTGCCAAGGTGAGTCGTGGTTGGTCGCTATGCTACCGCTAGAGTGTCAACAGTCGTGCTAACGTTAGCATGCGCGTGCTACCGCACATACAGCACACAGCCACAACACGTTGCCAAGGTGAGTCATGGTTGGTCGCTATGCTATCGCTAGAGTGTCAACAGTCATGCTAACGTTAGCATGCGCGTGCTACCGCACATACAGCACACAGCCACAACACGTTGCCAAGATGAGTCGTGGTTGGTCGCTATGCTACCGCTAGATTGTCAACAGTCGTGCTAACGTTAGCATGCGCGTGCTACCGCACATACAGCACACATCCACAACACGTTGCCAAGGTGAGTTGTGGGATGGGCATGCATGTGCCACTGTCCCTGCTGTCTCAATAGACAGATTGATCCGCTATTGAACAGGACCGCTCCTCTGAGTAGCACTGAGACAGCCTGGCTCCAGTCAGTCAGCCCCAGCGCTATCACACTGGGTAGTCAATTAAGTTGGGGGTGGGGGGGGTTAGACATACAGAGAGAGAGAGAGAGAGAGAGTTTGAGTGAGTTTGAGTTTTAACAACACTATTATTGTTTTATTTAAACTAATTTATACTTAATGTGTGTTTTATGTTAACTTATTATTAACACTTAGACTATACTGAACATGCAATAATTTTATTGACAGAGAACGGATAACAGACATCGAGAGAGAGAAAAGAGAGAGAGAGAGAGAGAGAGAGAAAGAGACTGGCTCCAAGATATCTGGAGGCAGAAGCTTTCCAGCAGACTCGCTAACTCACCTGGGAGTTGAAGTGAATCTTGCTTTAGTCCTTCATGAACTAATGCTGCTGGACCTGCAGCAAGTAAAAAATTAGAGTTTGTGTGCCAGTTTGT
Organism: Amblyopsis rosae; assembly: GCA_025399935.1. Classification (NCBI taxonomy): domain Eukaryota; kingdom Metazoa; phylum Chordata; class Actinopteri; order Percopsiformes; family Amblyopsidae; genus Amblyopsis; species Amblyopsis rosae. Next base: position 198,966 of record JAODTR010000008.1, on the reverse strand, counting down.
GTGTGTGTGTGCGTGCACACATGAGTGTTTGTGCACGTGTGTGTGTGTGTGTGCGTGCACACATGCGTGTTTGTGCACGTGTGTGTGTGTGTGTGTGAGGAAGGGGGCGGGGGGGTGTGCAAGTTTTCTAAAAGGTAAATATACACTTAGTAAAAGTCAATTTGCCATTCAGGAATTGTGAGTAGCAAATACGTTCATCTGTTCTCCCACCAGTCAAAGCAGGGTTCTTTTCTAAGAGGCACAGATTGCCACTAATGTGCATTCTAAAAGCACTTGTAATTGCATTAGAGATCATTTCAGATACGGCGGTGGCTAAATAGTTCTTTTCACAAAGAGGATGTTATAAATATTGAGGGGGACACGCGGGGTCTTAATTGCCTCAGACCGCCTGACAATAGCGGCCCACCGGACTGTGTCGGACGGGCGTTGCGGCGGCGGACAAACGGGCGATGTATCTATTATGTGAAGCACATGGAGGTCGTAGCCCTTGTCGACAGCCGGGGCAGCGGCTACATTAAAGATCACGTGCAATTTAATCTTCTCACAAGCACAAGCAGGAAGAGGACTTCACAGAAGCCCCCTAACCCCTCATCGCAAAAAAAACTCCCCTGTCGGACGGGCCTTCCCTCCCCCCATCCTGGGGCCTATAGTCCCCCATCCTGTCTCTGTACCCCTACTCCCACACCCTCCCCCTCCACCCCCCTCCCCGACGGAGCCCTGCCCACTCGTTCTCTTCTCAAGCCACTCAAAGACGTCTCCTGGCTGATTCCACTCACCGCGCTGACACTTGTATTAATGGTGTTTCAGCTCCTGGACTGTAGATGCTGAAAACAGATTGTGTTGAAGCAGCTGTGTCTCTCTCTCTCTCCCTCTCTCTCTCTCTCTCTCTCTCTCTCTCTCTCTCTCTCTCTCCCTCTATCCGTTGAGTCATTACTGGTCAGTGTCAGTGGCTGAAAACTGTTGTGCTTGCCGAGCCGGTGTCATCAAAAGTGAAATTAACAATTTTCTCTGTGGCTGATTGCGGGCCTAGCTCCTTCCGTCCCCTACACGCGCATCAAGACCCCCTGCCAGAGCCAGAGCAGCCGCTTCTCACACTATAGACCTGAGGTACATTCATAATTGGCGAACGTTTGCGAACGCTTGCAAACATTTTTAAACAGCTTTCCGTTTGCTTTGGTGTTCAACGCGAACGGGTCTGGGGAGGTAGTTCTCTGCGACGAACATAGGCGAACGGTCTGGGGAGGTAGTTCTCTGTGACGAACATAAGCGAACGGTCTATGGAGGTATTTCTCTCCGACGAACATAAGCCAACGTTCTGAGGAGGTAGTTCTCTGTGAAAACATATTGACGCTGGATGAAGGGCGATAGTTTAAAACCCTATATTTTATATTTTTGGAACGTTGACACAAATCAGTCAAAATTCAAAGCAAACACATTCGTCACGAATGTTCGCCACTGTTCATCAATTCTGAACGCACCTAGCTAATGCCGCACGAAATATCAAAACCGCAAATTGTCGACCAGAGCACCTGTACATGGAGTTATATTGGTGTAAAATATGAAACGCACTATTATACCTATTAATCCTAAATACTTCACAAACATTCCTCTTATAGCACAAGTTTCAGTTTACTTGTTATCATGTTTACATTATGCAGTATATGAGTGCTGTAAATATCTGTTGATATCATTAATTCATATGGTGGAGCCAACTAGAATGATTAATTATGGCGCTGCTCTATAGACTATATTGGTAAGCACACAGTTGCAAAAGCTGAGCTAAGGATTATTGTTCATCGCCATCTGTCCAGTAAGCAAATGCGTGTAAACATGTTAACAACACTATAAACAATTAATACTATTTGTTTGTCTAATTCATATTTTTGGCAATAAAATTGCATGTTCTTGTCCAAAAATACTTACTTTATATACACTGTATACTAGAGAAAATGATGTCTAACTATGTAACATTTATTTAACTTATTTAGGTATTGTTGTGTATAAAATGTCATTCACGCCATCTGCTAATGATGCAGGTTTCTATTAAAAGCCTTCCTAAATGTTGCGGGACACTGTTATTAAATAAACGGAAGTAGAACCACTGTTGTCATCACTGGCCTCAAGTAAACAGAGAAACAGGAGACATGCATGCTCAAACACACGCTAGCTCAAACACACGCTAGCTCAAACACGCTAGCTCAAACACACTATCTTACACACACTAGCTCAAACACACGCTAGCTCAAACACGCTAGCTCAAACACACTATCTTACACACACTAGATCAAACACGCTAGCTCAAACACACACTAGCTCAAACTAACTAGCTCAAACACACGCAAGCTCAAACACGCTAGCTCACACACGCTAGCTCAAACACGCTAGCAAGATTAAGAATTCCTTCCTCCACAATCATGGAGGATTACCTCTGAAATCTTAATATGCGTTAATCTGCCATCTGTTCTTCCTGCAGGCCAGTTATATGTCTTGCGACATGAGCAGAAGATCATGATATTTAAGGGGTAATACCAATCTTTGCTTGATATTCATTTCTCAAAAGAAGATTACAAGATTTGCAGTGATTTGATCTGACCTGACCGACGTCGACGTTTGAGGCAAAAGAGGAAGTTTAAATAACCATTATGACCTAGATCAGCTTTCCTTTTCTCACTGCTAATGCTTGGAGATAAATATCCTGCTCATATGGACCCTGCAAACGCAGTCACAAAGCTCTGGCAGTTAATGTATCTTCATATGAGAGCTTTGGTTTGCAGTTATTAGACTATTTCACTTCATTGCATGACCTCCTGTCCCGGCTCAGATCATGAATCCTATTCATTACCCAGAGCTTCTGGAGTTCTGCCTTTATAATATTACTCAATTTATATTCTGAAGCGGGCTCCTGGGAGAGCGATCAGCTCTCGAAACAGCCGCCCCCTCCCGTAACCCAATCACAATATTTAAAGGGCAGCAAAGAGCTTTTTAATGTGCGTTGTAGATAACCATTTAAAGTGGATTGCTTTGGTTTAATATGACCTTAACAGGCTGGCAGTCACATGTGAAGAATGAATAAGCTAATCTGGGGCACGGCAGCAGAAAGAATGAAATAAAAAAGCAGAATATGAGAGATGTGAGGTTGGGCTCTTGACGGGGCGTTGAGCGGCGTGTGATTGAGAAGCACAGGCGTGGGAATCAAACGGGACAGGCGATGAATGAAGCGCCGTCCTGCGTCCCTCTGTGCTCGAGAGCTGCTTTATCATGATAAGACACAGGCAGGTGTAAATGACACATTTACATTCCACCGTGAAGGGGGAACGTGGTGTCTCAATCTAGGGCCTGCATGCTGATAGAACGAGTGTTCACTTAGACGTGAAACACTTCAGCCATCGGGCCCAAACGGTGTGTTTGCTTCTAACTGAAACAATGCACTTTATAGGCGACGTGCGGTATACGGCTAATGTGACATGTTGTTTACACATAACAGGCCTCGAAGGCGATAATAATCCAATAGACTTTTTTATTTTAGTTTTTTTTCTTCACAGTCCGCTAGTTGTCTGTTCTGTGTGTGAAAATGTTCCTACACAGCTCTGACTCTGTAAACAGGAATGCATACAAAGTGGTGCGGAGCGCACCACACAACAATATGCCGGCCTTAATTGGCAATGTGGGTGGGGGAGCTTCTGAAGGAACGCATATTTGTTGAGTTCACATATAATCAATCTTTCTCCAGCATCAATTACTGCTGGATGGGACAGCTGCACAGGACAGCGGGACAGGACAGCGGGACAGCTGCACAGCCTGGCTTCATTTGAAACTGTGAAATGGTCCAAAAGGAAAACAGTTGAATTATTTGACAGGTGCATTACACATTCATGTCATGATGTATTCACCCGGTAGTGTGTTGGGTAGTGACACAGCACTAAGGTCAGCTGAAGTGCATTTTCTCATATAAAGAGTCTTCCCGCCATTGCTGCAAGGAGAAGATGCTTACTCAGCATGCAGTGTAAAATCAGATCTGTGAAATTATGAGCAGTTGTCCGACCTTGACATTCATCACAGTAAAACATCATCTCATCTTTTCAGCCAAATGAAAGAGTGTTGGCTCCCTGTCCTTTATCTTTCATCAGAATAACCCCACCTCCCCCAGAAACTCATCTTTGAGGAGCAGGACAAAAATGAGACTGTCTGCAGTGCAAATTCATACTCTTTATTCATGACAGATACGGAGAGAACATGATGTCTGAATGACAGGACATACTTGTACACTGACTCAGAGGTTAGAGTACCGTAACAGACTCAAATGTTACCACAGCAAGCCAACAACTTTGGAATTAACTAATGAATGAGCGCTTAGTCAATGTTTCTCTCTTTTTAAGTTTTAATTAGTAAATGTACCTTATTCATCTCATGGAGGAATGATTGATGGCCTCAATAATTCCCTCACGTGATGGACTGAATTAGTGCGGTTGGTGTGTGCGCGTGTGCGTGTGTGGATGCTTCCATATGCTTTCTGTGTGTGTGTTGACTGCATGATTCCAATGATATATGATAATGATTTTGAGTGAACAGGCATTACGTTAATACAAAGCAGGCAGGTCACAACATACACCCAGTCCTCATAATTAGCTGTATTAGTTAAGCATCAGCTGCCTGTCAGAATATCATCATGTGATTTAAGTTATTACACAAAGCTCTGTAAAATGTCATATATTTATCACATCATATTATATATGATGTATTTTTACATGTACATTTACAGTATATTGATATTATTATATTTTTACATAACGTGCCATCTATTTGCACCATTTATATTTATTAGTTGTTAATAATCGGTTCAGAAGAGCGCGTACGTGTTTACCTCCAGTGGTTTCAAACGCCACTTTAAAGAAGTGGAATCCACCAGAGGAAACATTGTCTGTCCGTTAAGGGACATTGAATCAGTAGCGCAGCTTTCCGGGATGCTGATTGGACGGTGGGTCGGCACTTATGTGGATTGATGCCCTGGCACACTGTTGTTGGCCGGGGCACTTGGATTAGGCGTGCTGTACAACCTGGCTGATGAATGCTGAGCCACCTAATGATGAAAACAATTATTTGAGCTTCTGTTTTTTTTGTTTTTTTTCTGTGCAAAGTGGCGGCCATTTTGGAGCCGGAAATAGTGACAAATAACGCCAGCGAGCTGGGAAACGCTTCCGTTCACGCTTTGCCAGTACAACATCATTTGTATCAGTTTAGAGCTGAATGGCAGAGAGAGAGAGAGAGAGAGAGAGAGAGAGAGAGAGAGAGAGAGAGTGATGCCAGTTAGCCCCTTATTTTAAATATAGAAGTTTAAATGTTATGTAATGGTTAAATGATACTACAATCAAAAAATTATTATTAAATAAAAAATAAAAAATGTCCAAGATCTCACAAAAACAAAACATTGATATGAGGAGGTGCTTGAGAGGCGAAGGGGGGTCGGGTATGCTGGGTTTAAAGGTCAATCTAAAGCAACAGGAACAGAGAGGAGCGTTACATTTTCTCTGGCCGGCCTTAAATAATGTCCGCAGGCCCAAGTTATTAACCTCTTTAAAGCCACGGAGCGCTCCGGTCGGAGTGGGGTGGGAAGGGGGGCGGGGGGGGCGGGTAATAGAGGTGTAGCAGGGATGAGAGAGAGAGAGAGAGAGAGAGAGAGAGAGAGAGAGTGGGGACAGGGTGTAATAAATAAATAAATAAATACAAATACAAGAGTAAGCCACGGATTCTCAGCAGGCAGTCAGAAGAAGACGCTTCACATTTTCCGTCTTTACTTTTTTCTGATCCCTTGTGTTTGTTTGCAATGGCTGTGTGTGTGCGTGTGCGTGTGCGTGTGCGTGTGTGTGTGCGCATGTTTTTCCAGACAGCGCTGCTCCGGGGGTGTTGCGGGGGTCTGGATGCTGGTTCATGGAGGGTTCAGCCATTACCCGGGCCCTGCGGCCGGCTGGGGGGCTAACCGGGCTGATCAGTGCGAGCCGCGCTCGGCGCAGGCCCCAATGATTTTCACATCAAGTCCGTTGATGTACGGCACCGCCATCTCCCAATCGCTCTCTCGTATCGATCCCCTTTTAAATGAGCCTTCCCCGCTTTGTACCATGAGCAATAATTAAAAAAGCAGCACATTGATTTTAACTAATATTATGAGAGTCCGGGATGTGCACATGCTTACAAACAGCTCCCACCACCGTCGGCAGCAGAAAAACAAAGTACTGCGAAAGCAGGAACATGAAGGTAATTAAAAAAAAAAAACAGTAGTGATGCAGACATGTAAAACCCAGCGCTTAAAAAACTGCCAGGGTATTTGATTTCTGCTGTGAAACTCTTGCTGGCTGCACTGGTGTGTTTCACTTAAGACAATTTATGTCCCTTTACGTTAACTTGGTCTGAATGCAATGCGTTTTAGCCTTAACATCGGATTATTAAACATACAGTTCATTCATATCGTTCATGGTTTTCTAGGATATACATTTCCCTTCCACAACGTTCATTATCAGATAAATAATTTGCACTAAATGCCTATTCAGTGTTTCACAATAGTCCGTTAGAAGAAAGTTCATTAGCCTAAACATGAAGCCTAGTGCAGTGTCACGTGATGTAGCCTAATCTGATTACCCAGAAAGTACAAAATATAGCATTAATATTTGTAGTATATGTGTTGATGGGGCCACAGGCTACTCAGACATTTTTGTGAAGAGAGTAGATGACATTTCATAGTTGGTGTGTGACACTGGCAGCCCCCCCCCGCCGCATCTCTAACGTCGCCACCGACGCCACGGTAACCATGGTTGCTGCTCCGAGGGCTCGGAGGAGGTCGCCCTGAGAGCCATGCGCGTATCTGCTATTCTAAAAGAGGCGCGGCTTTTACGACTGCAGCGATGGGGCGACTGCGGCGGCGGGCCATATGTGACCGTTCAAACGCGATAGGTTAGCGTGTCACCAGGGGGCGATGAGGGGTCCCCAGTTCCACAAGAGCGGAGGCTCCAGGAGCTCCCGCGCGGCCACTGTGCAGGGCCATTACGGCTCCCGTAAAGCGGCTAGAGCCGGCGGCCTCCCATAATGCTTAGCATATGGCTGGGTGTGGACAGCCATGAAATTACATCAAGGGCATTTCTTCTTTTTTTTATTTTTTATGTATAATTGTCGATATTCTCGCAAAGACGGTGAGCCGTATTGACGCAGGAGTCAAGGGCTGCCAATGGTGTGTGTGTGTGTGTGTGTGTGTGTGCGTGTGCGTGTGTGTGCGTGTCTACGCGCGTGTGAGACAGGTGCCCCGCAATGTCACACAGATGCCAGTGAGAACAGCCATGGGAAGGGTGATCTTTATTGATATGAGTAAATTGATATTGATAAGGGTTTGAATTACTATGGATCGCGTTAAGCAGCCATAATATATAGAGAGATGCTGACATGATTGAGGTCAGAGACACCGTTTATTAGACAAGTGTGTGCCTCTTCTGTTTGGAAATTCATTTATTCTCATCCAGCTCTTGATTTGGAATTTCTGACAAATTACCATTAATCAATCAATGACTAAACGCCATTAGGAAATAATAATCTAATCCATTCTTTATTCAGAAGATAATGGGAATCAGTTTTAAATTGCATTTTCATATTTTTCAATTGCATTATTATTAAATTGTTAAAGTATTCATATTGATTTGCGAAGCTGTGTGAAATATAAAATGACAGGAAATCTTTTTCCTTTTTTATCTTATCTAGATGGTTTTGAAAGCCGTAGCTTGTAAGAAATGTTAACTTTGAACACGTCTGCCGAGATCACTTCAGCTCCTGCTGAAGGGCAAACTTATCGATCCTAAATCACCCTGAGAAGATATTTGCATATGCAATTATCGTGTGCTACACTGCCACCTAGTGATCAAATGAATTACACGGAACCAGCGTTTTGGGGCATTCATGAACCGATATAATGTCTGCATTCGGCTGTGTATTAAAATGTCATAATATTGTTAGGGTATTTAGTCGGACATTTTTGTTATATTATTGTATGCAAAAAATGATGTTGTGTATACTATAACTAAGAGGGAATATACATGTGTTAACAATTATAAAATATAATTACACATTGAAACACAATTTTCAGTATATATTTTTTATGGCATATAGTTTATACTATTTGTATGTTTCATAACCATCATCATAATGTCCATTGTAGATTAGGAAGTATATTATTTATGCAGAATGGTACAAATTATGACTGTAAAAGCACAAATGCAGATAGCCTAACCAATCATTTACAGCTAATAATATCATACAAATGATTATAATTATACAAGCCAGAATATGTAATAATACCACATGCATTATTAAATAGGCTACTGTAGGTATGCCTACCTATACATTCAACATGTTTACTGTACATGTTTTTTCAGCATGCAAATGTTTTTTATTTCTGTAGTTTATTATGATACAATACGTTATATTTAACACATGTACACACACATTAAATGTAATTTAGCTTTATATACAGTAGGACCTATCAACTTTTGCTCAACAAAATGAATAAGGGATTTCTCTCTATCTTCGAGGCAGTAGGCCTACAGTCATGTCATGTTCTTATGTCACGGTGGTGGGAAACCTCCTGTAGATGAGTGACAGATATCTGTCAGCTAACTGCTTCCATTAGCTTCCATTACAAGCTGCTAGCATCACAAGACCCTCCAGTAAGAGCTCTTAGTCACACACACACACACACACACAGTTATAGCTAACTTCCATTAGCTTCCATTACAAGCTGCTAGCATCACAAGACCCTCCAGTAAGAGATCTTAGTCACACACACACACACACACACACACACACACACACACACACACACACACAGTTATAGCTAACTTCCATTAGCTTCCATTACGCGCTGCTACCATCTCCCGCTACACTGCTAACACACGTGCGCACTAACATGCATGCTTACGCTTCACCCCGCTCACTGACACACACACACACACACACACACACAAACACACACACATACGTTTATCTCTTCCTCGCATATGCTTTAAAAACACGCACGCGCGCAAACACACACACACACTCACTCATAGAGAAACACGCACACGTGCTCACACGCACACGCACACACACACACACACAGTCTGTAGGTTGCAGATATCAGCTGTTCTCTGTCTGACATGGTTCCCCAGGCGCTATGCTAACAGTCTCCTCTACAAGCCAATTTACAAGGAGTCTGCTCATGTTTACATTAGCCCTCTCTCCGCGCGTGAAAAGAGCAGGGCCGCGCCGCAGAATAGAAATGAGCAAATATGAATAACTCAGCCTTCCTCATGGCCATTAGCATGTTTCCCTTGAATGAAGCCATAATAGGTTATCATCTGTGAAATGGAAATTTCATAACAGAGACACGGAGAGGAGAGAGAGTGTCTCCCGTTACACCGTGAGGAAATTAATTTCACAGCACATCTGCCGCCGTGCTGGCGCTAACTATGAGAAAATGTAGTCGTTCGGCTTCGCTAGCTTTTTAATTAGATTAGCATGCTTATTTGATGACGGGAATCTTTACTCTAGTCAAAGGAATTAGTGCTCCCCATTACACATACCTAATATTTATAATAATGAAATGACTTAGCCAATTAAGCAGGGTTAAAAATGTATTGCTTCACACTATTGTGTTGGCCAGATGGTTCGTGTTGGAACTACTATTGTTCTATCCCACGTCCTTAGCTTGAGAAGCAATCACAAGTTAAATGAAAGAATACAAGCCTCCTCGCGTCTCCTCGTGGAGAAGATAAAGGGCCCCTGAAACAAATCAATCTCCAAACGGAAAACTTCCTGTTGGGATGATAAGGAAGTGAAGGCATTGTAAACAGTTATGACGTTGATGGCTATCGCTGTGACAATGGCACACAGAGAGGGACTTGATGGGAGGAAGGGACATCTTTCCTTTAATTTTAACACCCCCCCCCCTCACACACACACACACACACGCACACATACACACACGCGCACACACACACACACACCTCCCTTCCTTCCATTTATTTCGCTCATATTTTCCTTTTGTTTTTTCTGATTGTTTACTGCTGGACAGCTGTAAACGATAAGCAACGGAGGAGCGCTATCTGAAATGGGGATCACCGTCCCCGCGGTGCCGCGCCATGAGACGTCTTCTTCATGGCCTCCTGAGCGCAGAGGTGCATGCTGGGAAGGAGAAGGCGGAGGAGCAGGAGGAGGGCCATAGTCACTTCTGAGAAACCTGCTGAGAAAGACCACTGAACGCACACACACACACAGAAAGAGACACACATACACACACAGGCATGCATGTATGTATGTTTGCACACACACATATGTATTTGCACTATTACCATACAGTATAATAATCTTGCCACGTAATCCTACATTTGTCAGAGTATCAGTACGCTAAAAGCACCTGCAATACAATTGTATGTGAGTATATACGTGTGTATATGAGTATATACGTGTGTATATGAGTATATACGTGTGTATGTGTGAGTGCATGCATGTCTGTGTGTGTACGTGTATGTGTGAGTCTGTGCATGCATAATAGTGCAACATACGTGCATATGTGTGTATGCAAACATGCCAGGAGATAATTATATAATATGGTAATAGTGCAACATGCATATGTGTGTATGCAAACATGCCAACAAATTATTATTAATACTATTTCTTTATTTTTACAATTGTTATATTATTTCTGTTTTTCACCATGTAGTGTATTGCTTTTGTTTTTCCTGTCTGTATTTTTATTTTATTTATCTGAGAAGCACGCATATGTAATCCCTCCACTGTAAATGTGTATAAATGTGCATATGTGTATGTGTACATGTGTATAAACACACACATATACAGTATACTGTACAGTATATAAATGTGCACCAGCAGGATATCTCGTCAAGGTTAAAGTCAAAGGGTTGACAGGTCGTTTCCCTGCAACTCCTGTTTCCGCCGTCTCCGTAGTAACAGCATTGGCGTTTACTAAGGCATGGCATTAAGCCTGCACTGTCCCGGAGATATCAGCCAATCCTGGGCTCTTAATTCCTCAATCCCACGGCGCGGACGCATCGCAAAGCCTGCGCTGCCATCACAACCATTAACCGGGCGCTGAAGCTTGTCATCAGCAATGGCAGGTAAATATTTAGGCTCACCGGAGCCAATAAGCCACCAAGGTCACAGAGCAGGCCTGCTGCATTGTGGTGGATCAGGACTGGGGGGGAACACGGGGAAGAGAAGGGGTGATGAAGATATGAAGATATTAGATAATTTTTAGAATATTAAGATGAAAGGCGCACCAACCGGGGCTTCTTTTGACATCTTCGTCAAAAGGCCTGTCGCCGCGTCCCAGGAAAGGTCACGTTAGCCAATCTGCTACCGTGGATGGAAGCCCACACCAGACATGTCGCTTATCGAGCCATCTGCCGTATGCGGGCATCATAATGGAACTTTTTTTTATTTTTATCTTTTCATTATTTTGTCGCCATAACCCGTGTCAACAAAATCAAAAAGGCTTTTTGAGGCTCTCAAGGCCTCTGAGATCGACTGCTGGGATAATGGAGGAACTCAGTCCCCCGGTTCTGTGTCAACAAGAGACTTCATAGCTTTGAAGTAATAAATCATAAAAACTGTTCCGCTCCTAAACATTTATAGATAAGGGAGTTAGGAACCAAATCAATTTAAGTTTCTACACACAAGGCACCAGTGTGGCTGGCCGCAGAGCCAATATCTCCACGTGAATCCACTGTAAATTGATTTTACCACTACAACACACACACACACACACACACACACACACACACACACACGTGCGCGAGCACACACAGACAGACAGCTTGGAGTATTCTACACAATCTGAAAGAGAGTTGTCATAGCTTGGACTAGCTTGTTCCTTGTCTTTTGTACTGTAATACATATTATTTGACTTTAATTTAAATCATATCTTTGCCAACACACATCGCATTTACATTACAGTAACATGACATCATTCTATTATACTGCATATGCCCTAAATTAGAAGAGTCTTTCATTGTCTTTTAAATTAGAAGAGTCATTCACACTTTGTATATTCTTACAGTAATCATATCGAAGTTTGCCCCTGGAATAACTGGCTGATGCTTATGTTTACAAATTACTCATTCGTAAAATGTGTGTGTGTGTGTGTGTGTGTGTGTGTGTGTGTGTGTGTGTACGTCCACTCGTGCTGTGTTTATGTATATATTTCTATGTATATATTTCTATGTATAAATAAGATAGTTCAAATGTCCAATTTTCACATTTTAAAAAGATTGACCAAGAAAAAGTTCAAATACATCTACATTTTAAAATTACATTTCTCGAAAGGCAGATTATTCAGAAAATTTTGGGCGGCGACACATTGTCAATTCTCGAATTTAGAATGAAATTAATATTTAAAAATCTTGCCATGGACTGATGTTTGCCTTAGTCGTGTGCCCATGGGCCATCCATCACAGGGTTAAGTGTCAGCATTAAATTATCCCCGGTATTATGACAGCAACATTATTCACCGGGACGAGGGGCCGTGGCGAGCCAAACAGGCCGATTGGCGCGCCTATCGACCGCTGTTCCCTCCATTACCAACACAGGGGCTATCTCTACGACACAAGCGCTCACCGCATGTAGATGACGCTCTTGTCTGGTTAACGGGAGTCTTCTACCTGAGGGGGGGAGACGGACTCCAAGCGAGAGGAGAGGAGAACGAGAGAAAGGAGAAGATAACGAGAGAGAGGGGGGATGCGAGAGGGGGGAGGAGCCTCTCTAGAGAGTGTAGCTGTAATGAAGTGCTGGAGAGGTTTAATGCGGACAACGGGCAGGGCCAGTGCCGTAGTCAGTAGCTGTTAATATCTCCTCCGTTCCTTAAGCAAATCAACTTATCTGCCGCCGCCTGTGTTTCGATAAGCGGCGGACGAGGTCCGCTGAGAACAAGGTGATTTAGATGTTGTTTAAAGTGAATATCCAGATAGCTCAAAGAACATCCTGCGTATGATGGGAATCTCCGTGTATACACGCTGCGCCGTTACTCGGCAACAGCGGGAGTGAGGCGGGAAGATAAAACGAGCACCCCCCCACCCCAGTTCCGTCAGGCCTGATTGCGATGCGTCCAACGTGCCACGACACATTACTTAAATCATGTCTGGAGGTGCCATGCTACCAGAGTGTCCCTGCCCTCCCCCCACACACACACACACACACACACACACATGCACACTCTGTTTAATTTGAAACGCATCAAATCCTCTCTAATTCCACATTTCAGCCCGTTAAATTGCCCTGTGCTCTGAAACGTAACGAGGGGCTTCAACTTTGTTTCCCGACTTTTACTTTAGAATTTCTATTAATGTCAACTTTCTACTGCCGGGACCTATAGAGGGATGTCGGGGGAGGGAGGAGGAGGGGGGAGGAGTGCATCGGTTGAGGAGAATCTTGAAAGATATATTGGCCTGGTGGCGTCCTGCACGCAGGCCGGTTGTAAGGGAATTGGGGGGTATGTGTCTGCAGGACAGGCCCTCAGATGTGCAGCAGTGTGACTATGGCCACGTACGTGTACAACATCTTCTGCCCCATGTCGCACGGCGTCTGCGCCCGCCCCCTACCTGGCCCCGCGCAATTAGAAGCAGCCGCGCTGAGGAGCCTGCTGCTAACTCTAGGTTAAATGCGAGCTATAGTCAGCAGTTGTAGGCTAATTGCAAGCTAAAACACCAAACATCTCCTCACATTCCACTATCATACTGTTCTCTCTGCGTGCTGAACAATATGATGCGGTACACAGAGTGGCGAACACTGCTCGCAAAATCAGTGCCGTTTAGCTTTGCAATGCGTTTAAATGTGTGGGGGGTGTTTTATTGTGCGTATACCGCATGAACTTGAGAATGCGCACACACACACACACACACACACACACACGCATTAGTATCAGTCATCTCTACAAGTGTAACCAGTCCGTCCCGATCAGATTACTCTGGATTAAGAGGCAGATTGCCATTAGGTAGTGTCTGTTGTCTTGGAGGTGTTGGAGAGTGATGTCTGCGTAACTTACTACACATTCCTAAAACTAATTGTTATCACGGCACCAGTGTAACGACGTCAGCTCTGCCTTGTGTTTTAATTAGTGTGATTCGTTTGACCTTTGGTCTTGGACCATTTAGAAAGAAAAGCAGAAATCCCATTACATCACAGCCGGTAGCATCCGCTGCTCTCTCCATAGCAACGGACATAAGTGCTATCATAGCAACATTGCATGAATACAGTTACACAGAATATGTAAGATCCATGCAGACATTAAAAGGAGCAGGTTAAGGGGGTGTTGTTTGTTTCCATGTGAAATGTGGGCTGTGCAGCCCTTTGAGACTGCCACATGATTAAGGGCTATACAGTATAAATACAATTGACTTGACTTGACTTGAAAACTTCCTGTAGCATTCACTCCTACACAGACCTACAATTTGAGACGAAAATAAGACAAAATAAGACATCGCAATGGCACTGTAAAAATAACAAGATATTAATGACAATGTAAAGTACAAACTTTTGTTAAAAGGAATAAAACATAAAAATGTGATTATTAGACAGATGATGTTAGATACATTGGGGTCGCACACACACCTCTTGCCACATCAAAGAGAACAAAGAGGAAAGGTCAGGGGGCAAATAGGGTTATTAACCCTTCAGTGACCAAGTCGGCCGTTAAACTAGCAATGAGGAAAACTTAGCGACAGAACTAAATCTGTAGTTTGTAGGATACGGTTACTGATTAAAAGTCATGTTTAAGCAGCCTCGTCTCTCTTTACTTTGATAGAACTGATTGGCTCACATTTGTTTTGTTTTTACAGTATTACCACCGTTATCATATCAACACCATCATATCATCATCATCATCATCATATCATCATCATATCATATCATCATCATCATATCATCATCATCATCATATCATCATCATACCATCATATCATCATCATCATCATCACCATCATCACCATCATCATATCATCATCATCATCATCACATCATCACCATCATCATCATCATCATATCATCATCATCACCATATCATCATCATATCATCATCATCATCATCATCATCATATCATCATCATCATCATCACCACCATCATCATCATCATCATATCATCATCATCATCATCATCATATCATCATCATATCATCATCATCATCACCATCATCATCATATCATCATCATCATCATCATATCATCATCATCATCATCACCACCATCATATCATCATCATCATCATCATCACATCATCATCACCATCATCATCATCATCATCATCATCATATCATCATCACACCATCATCATCATATCATCATCATCATCATCATATCATCATCATCATCACATCATCATATCATCATCATCATCACCATCATCATCATATCATCATCATCATCATCACCATCATCATCATCATCATATCATCATCACCATCATCATATCATCATCATCATCATCATATCATCATCACCATCATCATCATCATATCATCATCATCATCATCATCACCATCATCATCATCATATCATCATCATCATCATATCATCATCATCATCACCATCATCATCATCACCATCATCATCATCACAACATCATCACC
>JAODTR010000008.1:146225-158764 GCA_025399935.1 Amblyopsis rosae | reverse complement strand
TTCCTTGTTCCTCCTGCTCTATTCTTCCTTGTTCCTCCTTCTCCTATCCTCCGCCTTGTTCCTCCTTGTTCCTGCTCCACTCCTCTCCTCCTTGTTCCTCCTCCTCTCTTCCTCCTTGTTCCTCCCTCTCCTCCTCCTCTTCCTTGTTCATCCTGCTCTATTCTTCCTTGTTCCTCCCTTTCCTATCCTCCGCCTTGTTCCTCCTTGTTCCTCCTCCACTCCTCTCCTCCTTGTTCCTCCTCCTCTCTTCCTCCTTGTTCCTCCCTCTCCTCCTCCTCCTCCTTGTCCCTCCTCCTCCACCTTGTTCCTCCCTCTCCTATCCTCCTCCAGGCATTGTTCTTCCCTCCTGTCATCCACCAGACCGGTTCTGACGGGTTCCTGTTGTGCGCCTGCATGCACGTGGAAGGTGTTTGCGCTGCGTTCGCTAGCTCGATAGCGCTGCGTTGCGGTGGTGTAGCGCCTACTGTGCTGTAGACGGAAGACGAGCCGGACACCGATGTAGGGCCGCTCCTCTCTATCCTGGCGGTGACAGCGGGACAAATCGTTGTTTTAACGTTTCACAACAAAATGATTAGCGTACAACAAGAAGTAGTTGTCGTTCCAACCTGCGCCGCGCTGCAAACAGCAGTTTAGACGTTAGCGCACACGCGCGAACGCTACAGTACGCTCGCGACAATCATAACTCATTCAGAGGGAAGTAATTATTGCCGGCAAACATTCTCAGCTTGAACATTATTGGTGCACATTAACAAGCGCTCCCCTTTGTAATTGTACACGGAAGACACAGCGGGGCTGCAGGTAGTGTAAATTATACAGGAGAAGGAAGAGCTAACGTTAAAACAAAATGGAGGGGGTGGGTAGTGAATGGGTGGGGGAGGGGGAACGTTGGATGTAGAAATGAAAAACAACAACTTGTGTGAACTTGTATATGTTCTCCCATTGGACCAGTTCTCCACCATACTGCTATTGCTTTAATTAGGTGTGTGTGTGGGTGTGTGTGTGTGTGTGTACCTGCACGCATGTTTACATATTTACCGCATGTATGTGTATCCAAGAATGGCATATTTACGTGTGAAACTTTGTGTGAGCGTGTTTTTATAAGCGTTAGTCCGCACAAGCCATCTTTTGTTTATATATTTACGGTATATATAGGCCTAAGCATACACCTGTGTTGGTGTGTGTGTGTGTACGTGAGAGAGATAGAGCGAGAGAGAGATTTATGAGCAGTCAGGTATAATGAGCGCTCCCTGTGTGTCTCTAACAGCGAGCTAACGTTAGCACGACACAAGCCGCCTGCTAGCTTGATGTCGATAAGCGACGCTCCACGTGACAATTCCATCTGCAAAATATCCATCACATTTTTAAAGCGCGCGCTAACAAATGACGGCAACATGCCTTCCAGATAAACGCGGACGGTTGTGGTGTGATTATATGTTTGGAGGACTACAGGTGGTGAATACTAAAGAAGTTGTGGGTTTGAAAGCAGCTCGGCACCATAGCATGCTTCTCTTGCTTTGGGCTTTTACATGTATTTCTTCATTCTGCCTTTTATGCTTTACATGTGCATGTGGACTCTGCACACCATGGCTATTTTAATATGTATAATATATACACAGTATTGAGCCTAGACAGTCACAGCTACTGCATATGAAATGTAATTTTAAATGTGATATTCAGTATATTATTGCACTGCATATAGCCTACGGATATTCAATAAAAAAAATAATTTAATGAGAATCTAGCATAAACAGACAAACACATATAGCTATATAGAGAGATATAGATTAATAGATCCTCTCTTCTCCCCTGTCTCTAGTATTCCTCGGGGCGCTGTCGAGTCTCAGCACACGCACCGAGTTTCCCTCAGAGAGAAGTAAAGATACTCTGGCTTTCTCCGGGGATTAAATACTACACAAATACTGTCTTGCGTGCCACAAACTCACGAGAGAGGAGCTGAGAGATTCTAGTCTGCAGTATACCAGACACACAAAACACGGCTTTTTCTAAATGTTATTAATGTCTAAGGTGCCACAACTGTGCCTCAGACACGGTGAAACATATGATTCTATTTTATCACACCGGCATCATTACATAAAAAACACTTGGCAACGTCGCATAAACATTCAAAGTCATTCATTCATAAACATTAATTTCAGTAGGAACATAAAAGGGTTAAGGAAACACACTAAAGTCTAGTTAACAGCGATGAACATAGCGTGTCTATTTTCAACCCCTTTATATAACACACTGTAAGACCAATAGTACACAGTAAAGGACACGCAAACCCCCCTGTTCACCAGGGGGCAACATACAGACAAAGCGCATTTACTGTAAGTTCTGCCCACTCCGGAGGGGGAAATCTTATATAGCTCTCCATTGACTTTGCATTGCGTTACTGTAAGCTACGATATCGTCATTTCTGACGGAAACCTTTCTAAAAGCTGCTGTGTGACAGGATGCACTGCCCACAAGGTAAAGAACCCAGTTAAGGTTTCATAACCTGTTAAACTGAAAAGTCCATACAGGCTATGTTCTCCACCCAGGGTGGGGGTGATCTCTTGTGTGTGTGTGTGCGTGTGTGTGTGTGTGTGTGTGCGTGTGTCTGTGCGTGTGTGTGTGTGTGTGTCTGTGTGTGTGTGTGCGTGTGCGTTTGCGTGTGTGTGTGTGTGTTTGTTTCGAGTTGTGCAACAACAGGCAGTTCAGAAGAAAGTAAGTGTGTGTAAGAGAGAGAGAGAGAGAGAGGCGACCCTTGACCCCTGTGTAAACATGGGGGGAGGCGCCGGGCAGGTTGTGAGGTGCCCGGGGCTCTGTGCTTGTTCGGACCTGGCAGGGGGAGTGGCAGGGGCTTCACCCCAGGGTGGCAGGGCTTCGCTGGGAACACCGACATCCAGGAGTGCGTGTGCGTGTCCGTACATGTGTGTGTGTGTCCGTGTGGGCGCGCGTGTGTGTGTGTGTGTGTGTGTGTACTCTGTGTGCACTCACACACACGCGCGTGCGAGGGTGTTTGTGTTTGTCTGTACACAAGGCGTACACATGTGCTTGCGTGCGTCCGGCCTTCTCCATGCTGACGCCCCTGGTTCTACCAGGTGACAGATGGGGACCCCCCGCCCTTCGCCGTGGCCCGGGGGAACATGCAGATGAGTGTTTATGAAGGGGCCTGACGGGTCGGACACTGTCGCTGCGCGGGCCCTTCTAACCTCTCTGTCGTCTGTGAGGGGCCCCCGGTGGCCTTGTTCAGCCCGAGGGGCCAGCGATGCCTGCCCCCTGCACCACCCTGCACCCCCAACCTCCACCAAAGACCGCTGTCTTCCCCCCCTCCCCGGCATGTAGGAGACATGGGGTCTTCTGTTCAGGACAGGAGAAAGAGAGAGGGGGGACTAGGCAGGTGGCTCTGACCTCTTTTCACTCCGGGAGTACAAGATGTCCGTGTGCTACAGAGCACGCGTCATGCTCAGGCACGCATAATGCTAATGCTGTAGCCTCGGCACGCTAGCTAGCTAGCACATGGCTCGCCTCCTGCAATTGCCACAGCGTGTTGTGTCCCGCACTAGCTGGCTGGTGCATGGCTGGCTTTGTGCTAAGGCTACAGCGTGCGCTGAGCTAGTGCAGTTAGCTACTGCATGGCTTGATTCGTGCTAACGCTACAGCGTGCGCTGAGCTACTGTAGTTAGCTACTAAATGGCTGGCTTCGTGCTAACGTTACAGCGTGCACTGAGCTAGTGTAGTTAGCTACTGCATGGCTTGCTTCGTGCTAATGCTGCAGCGTGCGCTAAGCTAGTGCAGTTAGCTACTGCATGGCTTGATTCGTGCTAACGCTACAGCGTGCGCTGAGCTACTGTAGTTAGCTACTGCATGGCTGGCTTTGTGCTAATGCTCTACTCAAGCGGGAACCTAGTGTGCTGACAATTGAATACAGTGCGGAAGTGCTAAACCATGCAGTTCATCAAACGGCTGCTTGAGGCTGGCTGCAAAAGAAATCCACATATTCCAATTTAAAAATGTCGGCCTTCACAGCAAAAATAAACATGTTTACAGCATGGTTCAAAAAGCCGTTTAGGTCTCTATAGCTAGTCAACTGTACGAGGGTGAATTCTTATTATACTTTTTATTATAATTATAACGTAATTATTATAATATATTGTTTATTATAACTGATCAGTTAAAAATATATTAGCCATACATGTATCCCAATATAATGAATACGGGGCATAGGGGGGCGTTACAGGTGGAGTTAGGTATTGCAAAGATGGCGAAATGCCAGAGCCAGTGACAAGTCAGAGCCAGCACTGCGCGGTGTTCAAATCTGTTTTTGAGAAAAGCTATGGGTGAAGTCACGGAGGGTTTGTCCATTTACATAAACAGTCTATGGGTCTACTGTGTGTGCTGCGCTAGCCGTTTAGCGCATGATTCACAAATTGCCACAGCGTGTGTCGTGGTAGGTAGCTAGCGCATAACTCGCTTCATGCTAATGCGCAACGATAGCTAGCTAACGCTAACGCTAATGCTATAGCTATATGTGGGGATTCCCCGCACCTTTGTGTCCCTGCGCCAACACAGAACATGCGTGTGACACGCATGCAGTGGAGCGCGCTGCTGTGGGCTCTGCGTAGAGGCGGGGGGGTGTAATTGCTGTGGCACCTCTGTGTGCCAGCCTCTCATCGCGGAGAGAGTCGACAAAGGCGAGCGCCAAGCGGTCTCCGATCCGACATCGCTTTCAGTGCGCTCATCGCTCTGTGTGTGTGTGTGTGTGTGTGTTGGTGTGTGTGTGTTTTGGATTAGTGTCCTACCACACAATAAATCTTTGTTAAACAAATGCAAAGCAGATGGCAGCGTGGTGTCTCTTCAGCATGATGGGAGAGAGAGAGAGAGAGAGAGAGAGAGAGAGAGAGAGGGGGAGAGAGAAAAAACACACCCACTCTTTTATGTCACTTCTTCCTCTACAGTTCGTCTTCATCATCCACGCGGCAGAAGGAACAGTATGAGGTGGTGTTGGAGGAGTGATGGGGGCACATGGAGTGGGTTCATGGAGTGCCCGTGTTTTGTTCATCTGAGAACAGAGCGCCCGTCAGCATTGCTATTGTTGTTAGCCAGTGTTGCCAACTTTCAAGGCTGACTTGAGATTGACCAAAACAGCTGTATTGTTGTAAGTCAGTGGATTTTTATTTTCCTGTGCTTGCGTGAGACGGGACGTAAATGCGCATGGCACACGGCAGCACCGTGAGTGCAACCCTGTATTAGTGTAGTTTTTGTTAGCATAGTTGTCGATGGCGTTGCTGTTAGCGTTTTATTTAAAGTTGTGGTTAGCATTGTTGTTAGTGTTGTCATTAGCATTGTTGTTAGCATTGCTGTCAGCATTGCTATTAAAGTTGTTGTTAGCATTGCTGTTAGCGTTTTAATTAAAGTTGTGGTTAGCATTGCTGTTAGCATTGTTGTTAGTGTTGTTATTAAAGTTGTTGTTAGGGCTGTTGTAGGGTGAGGTAAGGGAGGGAAAGACCGCTCTACGTTTGGGCCTCGTCTTAGCTGTCGCTGAGCATTATGGATCCTCTGTTCAGGAGTTCGCTGCTAAAAAATCCATTGCTGGTGTGTTTTACATGCTGGAGCAGTGTGGAAGGCTGGTTTGCTAGTACCCCAGCATCCCATCCCAGTATGAACTAGCCTAGACCAGCACTAACCAGTATGAACCAGCACTACCCCAGCACTAACCAGTATGAACCAGCCTGGACCAGCACTCCACCAGCACTAATCAGTATGAACCAGCCTGGACCAGCACTACCCAGTATGAACCAGTCTGGACCAGACACTACCCCAGCACTACCCAGTATGAACCAGCCTGGACCAGCATGGAATTCATGCTGGTTTATGCTGGATGTTTTTAGCAGGGTTGCATGCTGCCATGCAGCACTCCTTCCCCCGCGGGGCCACGTTACCACTGGCCGGTGAGTATCGCCACGACGACACTGATCCGCCCATCTTGGAGGAGACACTCAGATGAAGCTTCAGAGACGGCGGTGGAGAGGGAGGGTGGGGGCTGGACTTGGATTCGGGGCATATACACAGAAATGTTCTATGTTTATACTTCTCGATGAGTTATTTCTTATTTCCTCATTATAATATTCAACCTGACATCGTGTCCAGTCAGCCCAGCGCAGCCCTGCCGAGGAATTATGGGATGCGTGTTTTTAAAAACAAGAATGCCACGGAGCACCGTTGTAATTATGATGATAGGTGACACTGCCAAGCCGGCCAAATGTCACCGCGCATGACAGTGGCCTGTGTGTTTATATTTATACGTGGCCTCGGAGTATACGGCAAGAAGCAGAAACACGCTACTTTGAATTACCATGACGACTGCTCCATAGATAAACCCCGCGCTGAATTTAACTCCTTAACGTCTGCAGCGCATTACCATCGTTGACACCGCGCTGTCGTTAATGAAGCCTGTGCCCCCCCCTCCCCCCGAGCGCCCCACTACCTTCGTGGTGGACAGGTTTATTTGCATAATGTTGGGGGCTGTGGCTGGCGCAAAGGTTGTTCAAATCAAGTGTTTACCGGTGTTAAAAGGCTCCGACAACAAGGTTGCCTCACTATTCATTTCGCTCACTCAAAGCCAAATGAATCTTCTCAGCAGAGTGTATTTTTAAGAGTTGAAATGTGATTGTAGGCAGGATTGAGCCCGCTCATCTCTCTTTGGCTTTCATCTCGAGAGAGAGAGAGAGAGAGAGAGAGAGAGAGAGAGAGAGAGAGAGAGAGAGAGAGAGAGAGAGAGAGAGAGAGAGAGATGTCTGTA
The DNA here is from genome assembly GCA_025399935.1 of Amblyopsis rosae. Lineage (NCBI taxonomy): Eukaryota > Metazoa > Chordata > Actinopteri > Percopsiformes > Amblyopsidae > Amblyopsis > Amblyopsis rosae. Next base: position 151,977 of record JAODTR010000008.1, on the reverse strand, counting down.
GGTGTCGGTTAACTTTAACGCTGCAGCTCGCCACACAATTACCTGGATATCTGTTGGCGCTGCAATCACGAGCCCAAGACAAATAATTAGCCTGACAAATGAGTGCCGGGCGTCCTGCCCTTGTTGTGGAGGAGCGCTGTAATTTGAAGCCCAGAAAGGCAGGATGCTGCCACCGCCGCAGTAATTAGCCGTCGGCCATGTTGTCGTGCTCCTGCTGAGAGCGCACACCTTGGTGTGCGTGAGCGTGCGTGCGTGTGTGTGTGTAGGTGCTGTGGGTGGCTAGCAGCAGCGCAGGCCTTCAGAACTGGGTTCCGGGCGTCTGAGGGCCCCGATCAGCCCTGATCTCCCAGACTGACACACACACACAGAGACGGCCTACCTGTCCGCCACCTGCCACCACGGTGACAGGCCGCTGTCGGTGCTACAGATTGAATAGTGCTCGTTTTTGTAATCCCCCCCACCCCCACACCACAAACCCACTCCCCGACTCTCTCTCTCTCTCTCTCTCTCTCTCGCTCCCCCTCTCCATCTGCTCCTGCTCTGGTCTTTGCCTCCTTCAAGTCACTCTGTCACTCCCGCCTGTCAGCCCCGACAGGCGCTTGTCAAATGTTCCCACCGCTGCAGATTCATCCATCATTAACGGGCCGCGCGCGAACTGAGATCATATCCACTGGAGCCCTTAGGTGCTCAGTGTGTGTGTGTTGGGGGGATGGGGAGGGGGGCGGCCTTTGGAGAGCGGGAAACCCCCGCTTGTAGGTGGGATTATTACTTCCAAACCTGTCAGGGTTGAGTTAAAGGTTACTACACGATGGCAGCCAGGCGACCAGGAGAGGCTTCACACTGACGGAGGAAAGCTTTTTCCTCCGCACTTCTGCTCACTGTTGCCGCGGATACAGTGTCTCGCAGGCAGGCAAACCCACACCACCTGGGTACATAAGATGTACTAGGTAAGGTTTCTGTACCTGTGTGTGTGTGTGTGTGTGTGTGTGTGTGGGGGGGTGCACAGTCTACATTGACCATGCTGTTAAGGCCTCTGTTTGGCTACTTGGAGCATTGCAATGCAGGCTGGGGGCGGAGTCACGAAGCAGTGCTCCAATCGGTATAGAGGGGAGGAGTCAGACTGTTTCTGTTTGGGATTCAGATCACCTGTGTGTGTGTGTGTGTGTGTGTGTGGGTGTCTCATTTTCATTGGGGCTCCACCTCGGTGTGTTGCAGGTGTGCGGACCTAACCTGACAAACCAGATATCTGTCTGTTAAGATACCTCCATCTAGTTAGCTGTGCATTTAAACTGTTTTAAAAGGACAAGTGCTTTCAAAAAAACACTTGGCAGGTGATTGGACCTGTGAACCTGTGAAGCAGCAGTCTGTTTTTATCCACTCTTGCAATAGAACATTCGGGAAAAGAGTGAAAACATATTTTCTATTGACAATCAATGTCTAATAAAACTGATGCTGAGACATTATCGCCTCAAGTTGTTTTCAAGTTGCCTACATCACACCTAAATGCCTAAACCACCTGCCACTCATAAACTACGACGCTGATTGGCCACACACGAGTTTACCGACCTGAATCACCTCGATTTCCAAGCTGTCCAGTCGGATCCTTGCGGCAAAGTCAAACTGAATCCTCATGATAGGGTAGACCTGACCTCTGCAGGGATTAAGTGTAGGCAGCTCCCCAATGTGCACAATCCACAAACACAGACACATATCCACCTGGGAAGCTGCACGCACACACACGCACACACGCGCACACGCGCGCACACACGCACACACGCGCACACACGCACACACACACACACACACAGTGTGGATTCAAGCAAAACAAAAAATCGTCCTAATTAGGTAATTCTGTTCATTTTTTTCCCATCTAAGAAATTGGGTTTAATTACTGTTAAGTGTAAATACAGACACTATTGTGCAAATAATAGGACTTGATGGTGCAACCATGGGAAATGCATAAAACCGGCTGGAGAGAAGTCCTGTGTTATTCCTCTATCTGATTATCTGATCAGTCTATTTTTGTTCCACGCCAGCACTAATCTCTCTCTCTCTCTCTCTCTCTCTCTTGCTCTCTCTCTGCCTCTCTCTCTCCTACGCCCTGCAACACTTTAAAATCACAGTCTCCGCTCCTCCTGCGTTTGTCTGCGGTTCACACCACAGAGACGCACGTGTGACAAGTCCACCCACGTCTACCAAGTGGCTCTCAGAGCCTCCGCAAGAGAAGAGCCTCCAGAGGGTTAAACAGCCAGAGATCTCACACACACACTTACAACTACACTGTTGTTGCAGCGCTAATATCGTTATATAAATGGTGCTGTTTATTTTCCATCCTTCATATATATACTGTGTCTGTGTGTGTGCGTGTATATATATATATATATATATATATATATATATATATACACGATACGATACTGAAATCGGAAATCGGTCCAATACTGACTTAAATAGCTGGATCGGTATCGGTGACAATTGGACAGTTGTAACGGATCCATAGGACTGATTCAATGAAATACATTTGCATACGTAGGTCTGGTTCGTGCCATCATTAATATAAACCTCTACAAATTATATATAATTATATATAATTATATATAATTATATATATAGAAAATGCTGAATATAAATATATTTTCAATACCAGAGAAATAGCCAGGAAACAAATAAAGCAGAGCAGACAGAAAGGTGAAGCTGAACTGGTGTCAGAGAGACAGGTAAACTGGCAGACAGACGGGTGAAGCTGAACTGGTGTCAGAGAGACAGGTAAACTGGCAGACAGACGGGTGAAGCTGAACTGGTGTCAGAGAGACAGGTAAGCTGGCAGAGAGACGGGTGAAGCTGAACTGGTGTCAGAGAGACAGGTAAACTGTCAGACAGACGGGTGAATCTGAACTGGAAATCCGAACCAGGAAAGTAAAATGCTCGTCCAATCACGGCCTCCATCTGCCATTAGCCACCATGCTAAGGACAGGCCTGGCTGCCTCTCACAGACCCTCCTTATCTCACCTGTCCAGCTGTCCACCGGGCTCATCTATCTTTGACCCGCCCACATCTCCGCTGATTGCATCTTTAGTGTTAGTGGTAGCGGCGGAGGCTACGTAAAGTCTGATATTAAAACAGTGTATTTATGATGTCAAAAACCAAAAACGAGTTTGGCCATGTAGGGGAAACCACGGTGTTGAGTCCTGGAAGCATTGCACTGGGAGAGGCCTAGCTGTATTTATAGAATATGTCGTAGAAATAAACACTGTAGGCATGAAATGTTCGATTAGTAATATTGACATTTACATTCTCGACTAATAAAGATCACATCCCATATAAACACATGCAACAGATACACCAATGATGACAATGGTCCTTTACAGCAGATCTAAGCAGACATCGTCTTGACTCAGGCCTTGTTTAACCCCCACCCACCCTACCCTCTCCTCCGAAGTGACGGGATCCTTGTTGTCTTGTTTAGAGCCGCGGGAGGGGGGCAAGGGAGGCCTAGACCGGGGCAGGGGCCAACGCGTTGTCAAGTCAACGGGTGTTGTGTTGCGCTTCCTCCACCAGCCAGCCACCTGTCCAGCTGAGGCGATAGCTTTAACGTTAACGTTATTGCTGCTAACACTAACGTTATTGCTAACACTAGCCTTTATGCTAAAGCTAACGCTAACTCCGAGTGAAGCGCAAAGAACGCTCCGCCGTGTCACAACACTTCCCCCACCCCAACCCCCCAGTCCTGTCCCCGGAGCGGGGCTATGCGGAGTGGGGAGCAGGGCGCGGCTTGACAGGAAATACCCCCCAGCTAGTGAACGATGGTCAGCAGCCTGACGCGCTTTGACAGCGCGGCAGCAATGTGTTGAAGTGGATTTCACGTTCAGACGCTCCCTACGTCCGCACTGCTTATGGGCAGAAAGATGTCGTTTTGCCGGAGAGGAGGGATGGGGTAGAGGGTAATTTCATCCAGGCCAGACCAAGCTAGATGATGTCAGAACACAGAAAATACGGACCTGTATAAACCAGCCTGGGCCAGCATGGAATTCATGCTGATTTATGCTGGAACATTTAGCAGGGGTGGTTGTAGCATCGGGAGCTAATCTCCTTGGGCTGGCTGGCTAGGTATCCTGCTAATAATTACCCCACTGCCGTATAGACGAACAAGCAAGGCCCACCACATCGTGCATTCTTTGTGCTTCGCTTTGCTCCCGCAGTTTTGTTCCGTTTTCTGTCTTTTGATTTCGGAGGATTGAAGAACAAGGCTGATTGTCTCGCCTGCGGTAAGATTTCATAGGTTTACATTTCAAAGTCTATAAATAGATAAGAGCCTTTGAATGGAGAAAGTGTGTGTGTCTCTCTGTGTGTGTGTGTGTGTGTGTGTGTGTGTGTGTGTGTGCGTGCTGTCACAACAGCTTAGAGTTCTGTGTGAACATTGTGTGTGTCACTATCTTTATCTACATGCATAGACATACCGTCTGTGTGTGTGTGTGTGTGTGTGTGTGTGTGTGTGTGTGTGTGTTTGTGTATGCAAGTGGGAAAGCCTTTGCTTTCCCACTTGCATACACACACTTGCATGCACAGCGAAAAGAACCTCGACCAAACCAAAAAGGATTATGGTGTTTCGAGGTTGTTGTTTGTGTGTGTGTGTGTGCGCGTGTGTTTATTCTCACAGCTCATGGGGCTGTACAGGACCTGCTCTGAATGTCAGCGTCAGGGAGTGAATATCCTGCGGAGGGAGATAAATACGCTGAACAATAAACCCAGATTAAGGCTGAATGTGTCACGCCACATCAGACCAGCACACTGGGCCTCTTGACATTAAGGAACCCTCCAAACTGTTGACATGATCACGTTAGAAATCACCCAGGCCCGGTTTCCCAGAGTATAGCTCCCCACCAACACAGACATTATTTACATTGACGGTTAAGCAAATCTGCCCGTCATACGCGCTTAGTCTGCGGGCCCGGTGGAAGAGCCGTGACGTCGGAGTCGTAAACCCTGTTAGTAAAGACTGCCGTGGGCGGGGTCTGCTGCTAGATGAATGTGTTGAGGGTCGGGGTTGATGGAGGCACTTTGAATAAACTAATTAGCTTCCGCTAGCAGGCGCAGTATGTATTCCAGGTGTCTCGCCTCTTGCAATAGATGAAGCAAAAGGTACAGTGTCTATATACGCAATCAGATAATTGCTGTGGACCTGCACACGCCAAACGTTTTTTTATTTTATTATTATTTTTAATTTAGAAAAAAATCCAAGTTGCCGAGAGCCAAATATAAAAATCAAATAAATAAAGAAATGCTCCAAAACATGTAGTCTAACATGGAGTGTTAGTTAACGATTGTGGTCCTAACTTTTAAGTTAACCGATGGCTTTTCCCTTTCTTCCCTCATTCTTTTTTTTTGTGTATTTCTACATCTAATTACACTTTCATTCATCAATGTTGATTAATAGGTCCTGTGGCATGGCCGCCTCATTTTACTCTCAATTAAGCTGCTTGATGCATGTTCTCATCAGGAAAGATGCATTGGCCTGGTTTACTTGAGGCGCTATTAGTGGACACTGTAATTAGTATCCCCCCCGCCCCCCTCCAGAGCCTCTCTCCAGCAGCCTTCCCTGGCCTCCTTTATTGCCGTCCAAATAATGAAAACGACAGCAGAATTGAGGGACGAGCGGTCCGGACCACGTTAATCATCCTCCGCCGCACATTATTTTCATTCTTTCTTTCTTTCTTTCTTTCTTTCTTTCTTTCGTTTTCTTGTCTCCTTACAG
>JAODTR010000008.1:120729-123229 GCA_025399935.1 Amblyopsis rosae | reverse complement strand
CAGACTCAGTGCGGTCAAAAGGTCAAGGGTCATCCGCGGTATCTCTGTCACTGTGAAACGGCAGGGGGAGAGCCAAGCATTTGTCTGTTTTATGGAAATAGAAAATTATAGAGATCAAAATACAAAGCGACGGAGCAGAGAGGAACAATTTATCAGCGCAGGACGCCGCTTCACTTTTGATGTATTTACACGGCGACACAATGGACTTCAGACTGGCATGTTAGCACAGAGACCAGCACCAAGGAGCAATCCTGAAGGCAGAATACTCTCCTCACAAGATGCATAACCGCACCCTAACTTGACACAAGTCTAGTAAATGTTTCCAGATTACAGTCTAGCCTAGTCCACACGTAAGATGCACGGTATATTTTTTAAATTTGAGGCGGCAACAAGCGGCTTTGTTGTTGTGGGCGGTGTTCGCCACTTTATATTCCTATTTACGGAGCCAGGGCTGTGTACCGGCACTCACATAGCTAAGATACATGTCGCTAAGTAAGATAGCGAAATGCGAGGAGATATTTGGTGATTTTGACAAAGAGTGTATCAGCAGTAGCTGACTCTAGGCTGGGTCATAAAGCATAAAGGTTGACACAAAGCAGGGGTGCCCAACTGGAGGTACTGGAGGGCCCCTATCCAGCTTGTTTTAGAAGTCTCCTTGCTCCAACACACCTGACTCAAATCAATGGGCTTCTGCAGAGACTGATAACGAGCCGTTCATTAGAATCAGGTGTGTTGGAGCAGGGAGACATCTAAAACATGAAGGGCGGTAGCTCTCCAGGACCAGGGTTGGGCACCCCTGACATAAAGCATATTTTACACTGTCCATATTCCCAAAGCAGCATTTCTTTGTCTTGCCTATATGACGGCAGAGCATACAGGGTCGGCGCTGCAAACAACACCCCCTTAACCTGCTCCTGTGTTGAAGGTGTTGTCAATTAGCAGGCAGGATGGACCCTAGCGCATGACAGCTGGGACGGTGTCATGGGTTTGTATTGACGGGGCAGGATAGCCAGGCAGGGTACACACACGACCAAACACAACGACAATGATGCGACAAAGACGAGAGGCAAACACAAACGCTTAAACACAAGAAGACAAGACAGACAACTGGACAAACACCAAGGGCAGGTGAAACAAATAAGACAATCAACACAGGGACAAGAACACAGAACACATGAACAGAAAACATGGACCGGAACAAGGCTAACACCGGGGAGGACAACAGACCATGACAGGTACAGTATGTCTTGGAAAAAAAAAAATGATTATAATAAATAAATAAATAAATAAATAAATAAATATGTTAATAAAACAAAATATATCATTTATTCATACTGAAATCTTAAAATACATTTCCTGTAAAGAAATGTGTCCCAACAGCCATGTTGAGAATCACCACTTTAGGTGATTTTTAACAACGGTTTTAAAAACAGTAGCGCTGCCCTGAAGAATCCGAGGGCCACGGGAAGGTCAAGAGTCATACTATATCGCTGGAATCCCGCTGTGGAATGAGGAAGCTTCTTGAGAGAGGCACTTAATGGAAGACAGGAGAATGCCTGGAGCTTTTATGTAGAGTAAAAAACAGGCTTTAGAGACCAGCTGATTAATAATATCACTGACCAGGTTGACCTCAGCTAATATAGTGTCTTCTAGTTCAACTTAAAAACGAAGTCTGTTGAAGATACCTGGCTAGCAAGCTACCTTATTATTTATTGTTGCAATATGCTTTTAGGTGAAATATATATAATTTAATATACAGAAATTGTTTTCTGTGTGTTTTATCAGGATCAGAAATAATTTATTAGTAGTAGTTTTATATCCTAATCCATGATATTAGTAAATAAACTAGCTCTTTTAAATAAATTGTGAGCTTCCTTCGTAACATTTATTTGTCAAAATGTTTTTCCACAGAGTATTGTTTTCAAAATAAAATAATATTATTTTATAACTGTATGGAAGTAATCTTATTTATATAGCCCTTAATCACATTTTCTGAGGGCTGCCAATGCTCAAATTTCACATGGAAACAAACAACACCACCTACTTCTGGAAAAAAGGATTTGGATTTGGGGATTTTAAGGAAAAACCTAGAACTCCTTGTGGAAGATACCTTGGGAAGGGACCAACGAAAAGGAGAAATTCAACTCTGTGCAATAGTGTCCGAAGGGGGAACAACAGGTGTCAATAATATATTAAATAATATGTATCAGATATGAATCGCTCTGCTGGTCCTCGCATTCTTGCATGTGGGGACCAGCAATGTGTTTTATTAGCTCTGTGTGTTGACTGCCCTGTGTTGTCAAAGGTTGCCTCTGTGTACATGTAAACATTATGGGATGTCGCTCACGCCTGTGTGTGTGTGTGTGCGTGTGTGCGTGTGCGTGTGTGTGTGTTAAACAGCAGTCATGTGGGAGGTAATGTAGTAGCTGTACGTCTGGCAAAATCTAAGTCTGACGCGACCCTCTGCAGAACAGATGCAAACACACACACACCACACACA
>JAODTR010000008.1:115729-118229 GCA_025399935.1 Amblyopsis rosae | reverse complement strand
GTCAAAATGTAAAGAAGGGAAGAATTTTTTTTTTTTACAGTTTCACTAAAATGGCTTTTACAAGATCTGAGCTTCCAGACAACAAACAACCTCACTAAGAGAGAGAGAGATAGAGAGAGAGATAGAGAGAGAGAGAGAGAGAGAGAGAGGGAGGGAGGGAGGGGAACAGAAGGGGGAGGAGAGTTCAAATGGAAACCAATGTTGCATCATCTGAAACTCCTCCCTTCTCTTTTAAACACAGAGATATATGTTTAAAAAAAACTGATACTGTACTGTATATATCTGTGTGTGTGTGTGTGTGTGTGCGTGCATGCGCATGTGTGTGTTTAGCAATGGCAGCTGTGCAAGCAAACATTCCTTGTCAGTGATAGACTGGGACCCACAACACACGCGCACACACACACACACACGCACACTTTGCACAGATGTGTGGCCATTCCCATCTTTTATTTATATGTACTGGGTAGATACTGTATGTGACCCTTTTGTTCTATATAACACAGTAAAGCGTATATAGCAAATAACATCTGCTTTGTCTTCAGTATTATAGCTTGTTGATTTTATTAATGTGCATTGTCTATTGTTTGTTTTTGTGTATTTATTTGTGTATTTTTTATCTTTTCTAAGTTTGGTTTCTGACAAACCAAATGAGTGGTGTTGCATGTGCTGTATGTGGTTCCTGCTTGTGCCTGTCGGCCTGTGTTCTTTTGACAGTTGTGGCTATTTAGACCTGCTACTGTAGCTGTAGCACACTGACCAGATGAGAAGATCCATGTCTCCCGTAGGAAGAAAAGCAGTGTTGCATTAGCACACTTTTATCACTCGACCAATCAGATCATGCACAAATGTACGAATATAAATTGGACATGCAATCACATAAAAGCAAGCACACACTGTATACTGTGCACACAAAAGGGGTTTTCACACTGCAGTTAGCCCGGAGCTAAAAGCATTTTTAGAACGTTCTTAGCCCCGGGCTAAGGGAGTGTTAGAGGATGTTAGCCCCGGGGCTAAGGGAGTGTTAGCCCCAGTTTAGCCCCGGGGCTATGGGAGTGTTAGCCCCGGTTAAGCCGGTTTAGTATCATGAGTATGCAGTGTGAACAGGGCTAAACAGGCCTACAAAAATAGTGTCATAGTGTATGGTTAATATATAACAATAAGCAGAAATTGATGGTGTGTGTGCATGCGTGCGTGCGCGCGTGTGTTTAAAAGCATCAAACATTCAACGCACTGTACACAGAAAATGATGGGAAATAGAAAAGTAAAGTATATCTGGAGATAAAAGCGTCTACTACCAGGCCCTCGATCTCCAGGCCAGTAAATATAAAACAAATATGAGTAAAAGGAGGTTATCGATGCATGGTGTGATAAAAGCTTAGCGGCCGTTTGTAGTATTATGAAAATACATTGACAATGAATAATGCGCTATGTTTATTTTTTAAAGCACAACAATTCCGTTAAGAAGGGCGTCCACGACAATACAGCAATTCCCAATCAGCAGTGAATAACAGGGGTTTATGTTCGGCACTCACTCCCTGAAACCCAAAACCATCTGGTGTGTCGCTGTGCGCACGCTGTTTTGCCTTTGTGTGCCTGCACAAGCGCTACCTGTGTATGATAAATCTGTTCGCTCCCATAATCTATGTGATTCCAAATGTGATATATGTGAACGTGAACTTTGAATTATGACCCACGCACGCGATCGTAAATCTCTCCTCCCAAACTCTCCCTGAGTATAGACTCTACAGTCTCTGCTTCTGGTCCAGCCATAAATCTCCCCAAACTAGAACGAGGAACACACTCTTTCCCCATTTCCCCCTTTTGCTTTCTTTCTTTCTGTCCGACGGTTCCTCTCGCAGGCTTCAGAGAACAGAAAACAGCAGTGGAAAAAGCCAGCTGCCTGTTATCGAGAGAGAGAGAGAGAGAGAGAGAAGGAGAGAACATATAGTGAGGTTACTTTTGTTTCTAGATCTCTCTGGCACCCCAGCAGTTAAAAAGTGTCCTAACAACACATAGACTTGTATGCCATGTTTGTGTACATTTTAAAGGTTAACAAAAGCAAATGTAGGCTACAAACTTTCAACGTGGCTATTAAAGTATATGTTTGGAGGTGCTTTGATGGAGAAATTAATGTATTTTATTTTATTTAGCTGGTCTAGTCCACTCCCCAACCTAGTGGTACAACCTTTTTATTAGCCTGGCTCCAACCGACTTCTGCTCTTAGCTAAATGTTTCGCTGAGATTACAGTCAGTTGTTTGCTGTAATCGGTCCTCTGTTAAGTGTCTTGCTGAGTTATTCTTGTGTCTCCTGTGGTCTCTCCTCTCATATGTCCTGTATCCTCTCTCATACAGTATGTCCTGTATCCTCTCATATGTCCTGTATCCTCTCATATGTCATGTAACCTGTCTCATATGTCCTGTAACCTCTCATATGTCCTGTATCCTCTCATATGTCATGTATCCTCTCATATGTCCTGTAACCTCTCATATGTCCTGTATC
>JAODTR010000008.1:95208-106664 GCA_025399935.1 Amblyopsis rosae | reverse complement strand
AGGGGGGTAGAGTTGGGGGTCCAGGGTGGAGCTCTGAGATGCGACATCCCATCCCGGGTTCCAGAACAGGAGGCGGAGCTCTCAAGCCAGTGGACCATCTCGCCATGGCAACCAGCCTCTGACTCCATGTCCTGTTGTGTGTGTGCGTGTGTGTGTGTGCACAGATAGTCTGTGCTCCTCGCTGATCGTTACATCGAGAAGCCTTGTCGGGAGATAATACCGAAGCGCGCACACACACACACACACACACACACACACACACACACGCCGTTATCCTGCAGGAGTGACAGACAGGCTGTCCGTCAAATTAAACCTTAAGCATCGCCGCGGCGACGGGGATCTCATTAGGCCGTCTCTGCAGACCCTTAAGGAATATGAAAAGACGCCGCCGTAAGGAGTCTGTCTGACATCAACAGACTGTGAGGCTGTGTCGCGTTTCCAGCGCACACAAACAGGACAAACTCACGTTCATTAGGAGCTTGTAGGGGTTAAACCCCCCCCACACACACACACACACACATGCTCAGGAAGTAAGGCACGTCCCTTAGTCTCATGTCAGATGAGTGAGAAACACTGATTCGTTGGAAAACGCAACTAACGGCTATAAAACCGCCACGTTGATTAGCTTGTTTGATCATCTATGTTTTGTATGGCCTGCGATTAAAATAAACAAGCAAACAAACAAATAAACAAATAAATAAAAAAGGACAATGCGACACTGGCGTTTGTCTGTGTTTGCCCTTTGATGTCATCCATGTTTTTTACCGTTTATTACGACCGCTGGTCTCTCCTCCTGAACAGCCTGTGGGATCATCTCCAATCAGCCGCTATCTTAGACAGTGGTGCGCTAATGGCAGCTAGCGCACCGCTACGCTAACAGCAGCAGACAGGTGCCTCGGTGACCTTCGCGGCTCCGAACCTTGGGGTCCTCATCTGTTGCTGTCCTTGGACGAGGCCTGTCTAAAATAAAACAATACAGAAAATAAATAAATAAATAAACGGGACCCCGGGGCCACTGTGGGAACAAACAAGTCCCCAACGCACCTCGGGGTCATGTCTAATCTGGTTACCGCGGCAACAGCAGAGAGTGACGAGGGAGGGGCCGTGCTAATGAGCCTGCTCATATGCATAATTCATGTAAACTAGACATAATGGAACGCACACACACACACATACACACACACACACACGCCAACACACGAACACACTAACACACACACACACAGCAGTAGATGCAGATAATTCACTGAAGCTCGAGTGATGCGCCATCGAGTGGAAGTGTTCTTCTCCTCCTCAACAATCACATCCAATAAAAAGAGAGAGAGAGAGAGAGAGAGAGAGAGAGAGAGAGAGAGGGTCATTCCGGTGCTTTATCCTGCTCATAAACGCCCGTGTGCAGAGGCTCTGCTCAGAGGGAAGGTTCTGGATGCTTCTCTCACAGATCCGTTTTAGTGTTGCTTGTTTGTCTGCCTGTGTGTTTCCTCCCACTGGACATGACACGTGTGTGTGTGTGTGTGTCTCTCTCTCTCTCACCCACACACACACACACATATCCCGCCAACCCCCACAGCCCACCCACCGCCCCCCACCTGTATAATAACCGCCCCCTCCTCTCTCTCTGCCAGGGCGCCGTGTCCAAAGCGAACACGACAGATCACCAGCTCGGCATGCAGATCTCGTCAGGAGATAAATTATGCGCCTCGTGTCAGATTCGTACGCCGCGTTCGGCTGGCTTGCCGTGACATGTGTCACCGCGCCCCCCCCCCACTCCCCCCCCACACGCACACACACGCACACATATCTGCCGCGCCACGCTAATGACGCCATGCCCCCCCCACCCCCCCTCCCCCCACGCCTGCCCTCGACCACGCAGAGCCCTCCTCACATATTCCACCAACCCCCCCCCTCCCCTTCTCCGCCACCCAAACACAAACAGTCCCCCCCTTTCCCCGTAATATTAAGACAGTCACCACGTGTGTGCATGTGTGTGCGCTTGTGTGTGTGTCAGCGTCCGTATGAGGGCCTTTCAATACACAACATGATAGCATGCAAGCGGTGTCGCGGTTAGTGTCCTCCCAGCCTCTTCCGTCCCGCTTTAAGACTTCTTCAGCTGCGTTAGCGCTCGCGTTTTTTATAGCCGCTGTATGCAAATACAGCCCGGCTTGTCTGAATTGTGTGTGTGTGTGTCTGCGAGCCGCCCTGATTCACAGTGACTGCGGATGGAGAGCTCGGTGATTGCATCCACTGGGCCTCGTCTGAGCAGCGCATAAGTAATTGAGATGTCAGTGTGTGTTCTCATATTCCCACAACAAAACTGCAGGAAAGGAGAAAAAAAAAGCACATGCACCGTTGAAGGTCATTTGAATAATTCCTTAATGGTAGGGAGGCCTTGTTTTTGCAGAATGCATGAGAAACCAAATGTCAATGATCAAAATCAACCAGCATCACATCGCAAGCCGGCAGCGATGACTCCCAGAGAACATCCTCTCCCGTCGCTCCGCGCGTCTCTCTGGAAAGATAGATAAGGGATAAGTGTCTGTGTGCATATCAAACAGAACACAAGCCCATATTTCTCAAGAGTCTCTTTGTAACACAAATTGCTTTTGAGTCATTTTGTGCGCTGACCCCTTTGATATGAAATGGGAAATGACAGAGCTCATATTGAGAATCACCCCAGAGAGGTCAGTGACTGAATCATACGTCGACACACACACACACACACACACACACACCACATTATAGGAAATATATCATTAATCATTTATACATCTACTGTATGATTAGAGGTTTGCTGCACTGCATCTGCTCAGCCCTCTGCTGCTCGTACTAATGGAGCCAGTGATAAACAGAGAAGCTAACCATAACTTGTGGAACTATAACAGAATTATTATTGTAATATAGTAATACACATCGTAAAAAGTAAACCAAACCCAAGGAAGAAATCAGGGGCAGGTGTTGTATCTCTCTCCATAAATATCCTGACATCTCTGAACACACAGCCCTCCCGTTAAGAGACAGAGGAGCGTTTCATCGCCACGGCGCCCTGTCCTGCTGTTTTGACGGATGAAGGCCGTCCCGAGTCTCCCGACACACCTGCGCTCCGGCCCGTCACGTGGGCACTGGCACACACCATCATCTGCCCCATCCGTTACGCCGGCGCCGCGCGGCCGTCAGAGACGATTCCGTCACGTCAGCGCTGGCCTTGCTGTGACGGAAGACCGCTGGCCGGCCATCCAAAACATATACAGTCCTCCTCGGCTCTCATATCCCGCTTCATATGAGCGCCTCGCCGAGCCCTCTGATATTCATCACAGCTACGAGTGTTGCCTCGCGCTGGCCCATAGCACCACTTCCCTCGCGACGCGGCTCCACTGAATCCACGAAACCGACTCGACATAAAAATAAACTTGGTCTAGTGCTAAACACACACACACTGACAACGTCTGTGTGAACGCAACTGTCACAAGGATCCTTTTATCAGATCCAAGCTGATTCTACCTTGTTTGCAGTGACTATAGATTTCCAACCTTATTTCAGAAAAAAAGCCCTTATGTCAGCCTCTGTTTCCGAGGTTGTCAAACCCAGTGCGGCGCGGCGTGAGGTATTTTGAACGCATATTAAACTGTGTGTGCAGTTTGCGTTTTAATAGACAGCCAGATGCATGCTGGGATGCCTGGAAGAAGCGTTTACGTCGTTTTATAGCTGGTGATAATCTTCACACATCCACAACTAGCCTACATGCGTACGGACTGAACAACATTGGCGTAACCACAAATATCTTTATGTGTGTGTGTGTGTGTGTGTGTGTGTCTGCGTGTGTGCGTGCATGCGTGTGCGTGTGTGCCTTAAGGGAAGACCAAATGTCTCCAACAGAGAAACACATGAACACACACATACTCCTTCATTTCAAACGTTAGACGCTGGTGTGCTTGTGTGTGCATGTGTGTGTGTGCGTGTGAGCGTGCATTTGTTTTCATCAGCGGAGCCTATAGCTTCTCAGATACCCGTCTGGTTATCACAATATACGCAAATAAATAAACTTGCCGCAGTACAGGAGGGCCGTGTCACTCGATAGCAACACGTTTTGATTTTCCTACTATGAAGACTAAACATTCTGTTCTATCTCTGCGGCTGCAGACACACATTAGGGAGGTTAATAATTCCTTCCCCCCATTTCCTCAACCCTCACCCCTTCTTTTCCTCCCACGATCCCAGCAGCGCAGGTAATTTTGTTATGCTGTTTGTGTGCTGGGACCTACACCACATAATGGCCCCGGCCCTGGGAGAAAGCCGACATTTACTCGCACAAAACCTTGAGGAAATCCCTACCAATCCTCAGGGCTCACGTTGGGCATGCACGGAGACACAAAGGCTATGCAAATCTGCCCGGCCCGCGTGTTTATCTACCCCCGGCTTCCGCCTGCACCGCGGGAACCGCCATTGTGCCGTACGTGGCGATTATCGCGTGTAATTTACATAGAATACGTGCAGGAAACAGTGCACTGATCTCCGACAAAGCGGAGAGTGTCTGTCGGCTCAACAGCTATCTGACGCCACAGCAAAATTACAGGTTTAGCTGCTGGGGTGTTAAACTTACGCTGGGTGTGCAGGAAGCAGTATCTCCTGCGACATGCTGCATGTTTATCTGTTTACCTGTTTGTTTCAGAAGTGACTCTGGCTTCCCTTCCAGGAAACGGCGTCTTCGACCGAGCTAATCTGGCTTCACCGTGTTTTCTTTGTCAGGTAATCCGTGTATCAACACCGCGGGGATAACCTGACATGCCGGATGGATTGTTGTCACAACTCCATCTGGGGAGCCGTACGTTGAAACTGTTTGTAAAGGGCAGGTACTTTCAAAAAAATACTTAGCAGTGGATTAGATGAACCATCTGGTCGTTTTTGCTGTCGGCAAACCTAAACCACGCCTGTATATCAACACGATCGCTGATTGGAAAGTTCAGTTGCTACTCGGACACATTCAGAATGATTGCGAGGCTTTCAAGACTTTATTAAACTGAAGCTTGCCAAAAAGGTGCGGTTGCACAGAGGCGCTCATGCCAATAAGACGGGAGTGTGTGCGTGTGTGTGTGTGGGAGAGAGACCAACTGGATTGACACAGTCATGTTTTGGAGTATTAGGGTAACCATAGCAGCAGACACGTCAATGGCTGGGATGAGAGCACACCCAGGTCACCGTTTTTGCTACTCCAGAGCTTTTTGTAATTTGATTGATTTATTAATTATTAGCCAATTCCACTATAGCACACCTGACTCTCCTTATAAAATGGCCACCCATATGTCCCTGTATGTATGTATATACTGTATGTAAGCCTATTTATGTATGTATGTATGTATGTATGTAAGCAGGCCTATTTATGTGTGGTAATTATGTATGTAAGCCTATGTATGTATGTATGTATGTATGTAGGCCTATTTATGTATGGTAAATGTATGTATGTATTTAAGCCTATTTATGTATCTATGTATGTATGTATGTATGTATGTATGTGTATTTTCTATATAGGGAGTTCAGTTCTTCCTTCTGATTGAGGGTTTAGGGATAGGAAGTGGCATTTAGTTCCTGGGAGAAACAGGGGATTTAGAAGCCTCTGGGCTATAGCGGTGATTAAGGCCAATACAAATAAACTACAGTTAAAAAGCAGCCTTCATTTTCTAATTAGGGACATTGCAGTCAGTGGCAGAAGACACACACATACACCCACTGACAGTGTGTGTGTGTGTGTGTGTGTGTGTATGTGTGCGCACGCGTGTGAGAGAGCAAGCTGACTAACAGAACAGACACCCAGTCTGATTGTATTCCCACATGACAGGCACATGTACACTGTCATGAGCTTTACACTGGTTCTCTGAGAGCAGTGACTCCAAAGGGCCAGTAACAAGCTTAGCATGTGTCTCCCGCGACAATAGGCAGCCTTAGACTTATCAGGCTCGACATCTTCATCGCTGCAGTCATCATCACAATCAGCGGCAGCAGCATATGATGAACCTCGGCACTCTCCGGCTGGGTCCTTATTCCCCCTCGCTCACTATCAGTGTGGAAACGCAAGACTGACACTTAATGCAAATACCAGTCGGACCACATCGAGCGTGCGTGTGTGTGTACGTATGCTGTATATCTCTAAAACAGTGGTGAAACCAATTGAACAGGACTGTACACCAAAATGATTTAACGTTTATCACGGTACAATTAAATAGTTTTTAAATGACAATATTATTTTGTCATGGCTTGCACAGTCGCAGGAACATTTTGTTTTTATTTCCTGTGATAACATTGTCAGATTTTGGTTCTGCATGAAATAAATACACGGCCACATCCGTAGTACTGTTAACTGCGTTGGGGTTTATTTTACATTTGATAAAGAAATGAAACAACCTAATTAATGCTAAAAAGTTTTTTTTTTGTTTTTTTTACAATATTGTCAATAAAACATTGAAATGTATATTCATTGTGCATCGCTTATTTATTTTTCACACCATATCATGCATCAAATTGGATGCAAGTATAATTAAAATCATTTCTGTAAACCAAGTCAAAGAAGCTAAATTTGTATTTTCTTTAAAAAAAAATGACATTTTGTAACTCTACAGTATATATATATATATATCTATATACATAATCTGTTTTTATGTTTTATCGTTTTTGTATACAAAATGACCATATAAAAGTTAGAATGCAGAAAGAATGTTGAAGATATGTTGGATGAAGACAGCTCACTGATAATCATGTTTCTCTGTACAGCTGAATAATGCAACACCATTCATAAAGAAGGCTGATGTTTCACATCGGGAAGGGGGGGTCATAACAAAATCGGGGGTTGGAGCAAACTTGCATACAGACGGCCATTCAATTGTCACTGATTGATTTATAAACCAGAAGCAGCATTTTTTATTTTATTTATTAAGAGTTCACACAACCGGTTTATTTTTCACTCACAGGCTTCTGAGCAGACCATTAAAAAGCACCAGAAACATTGCGGTGACAGAACGCAAGGGGAAGAACTTAGAACCATTGACTTTCCAAACCAAATTGACAAATATGCAGAATATTTCAAAAAACACGTTCTCTTTACAGATGAGAACATCAACTGTCTGAAAGGTGCTCCGTCAGTCTTTTGTCTTATTTTGGTGTGTACATTAAATTTCCACCTTCTTCATATCTCGTATATTACAGATCCCCCCCCGCCCCGCACACACACACACACACACACACACACTTCTCTCACCACTCAATAAAAACAGTAGTTGGTTTTTTTTTTTGCCATGAAAATATTAAAATCTTGTGTTTAACCTTGATTCACTAAAATACATGCACAGATCAGACAATAGCATATAAATATTTTCCAAAAAAGTGTAAAAAAGAAAATAAAAAATAATAATTTGGCAAAACAGAAACAAATGAACATGGAAAGACATGGTCCAGGCAGTTATCACAACAAAACAAAAACACAAAAATAAGACCGATATATATATTTGAAACCTTTCTGGTGGCTCAGTTTGGCCCAGTGCAGTAACTGTTATTTTTAGTGCAATGAAATTATGGTCAGTCCCGCAGCCGTCAGCCGTCTCAGTCCCCGCCCCCACCCTCAAGTTACATCTTATCCAGCTTGTCGAGCTTCTCCAGCGCGCTGACAAACACAAGGTGGTCTTCGGGGGACTTTCCGTGGGTCTTGCTGAGGTGCAGCTTGACGGCGTGCTTGCTGACGAAGGTCCGGTTGCAGAGCCTGCACTGGTACACGGAGCCTCCGCCGGCGTCGTCCTCCAGCCCCGGCCCTGCCAGCAACGGCACGCCGAATGTCAGTTTGTCCGCTGCGATCACCTTGGAGACAGCCAGCTGCTCCCGGAGATGCTCGGCGGCGGACAGTTTGGACAGGTCTTTAAGGCTGAAGCCCAGGTGGGTCTCCAGGTGGCTGATGTAGGCCGAGGGAGTCCTGAACTGGGAGGCGCAGTCCCCGCACAAGAACACGGGCTGGCACGAGTCCATGTTCTTCAGGAACTTGGTACCGCCGGTGCGACGCAGCTGGTACTTGACGTTGGCCAGCCAGTGGGAGATGGTGGTCATGGAGAGGCCGGTGAACTTGCAGATGTGCACGCGCTCCTGGGGGCCGAGGTCGGTCATGGCGTAGCGGCCCTCCGGCGTCTCGCGCAGGCTGGAGGCGAACTGGGCCTGCAGGATGAGCAGGTGCTGCGGGTTCCAGTTGGACTGGCGGCCCTTGCGCTTCTGCGATACGGGCGACAGGTCCTCCAGCGCGTCCTCAAACGCACTACTGCCGCCGCCGTCGGCGTCCGACTTCTCCGACACGACGGACGAGGGCGTGGAGGACGACTTGGGCGTGAGGCGGCCCGTCAGGCTCTTCACCATGTCGGAGATGTCCATCAGGGCGTTCTCGCGCAGTGGAGGAGGAGACGACGACGACGAAGCCGCCGCCGGGTCCGGGAGGCACAGGGGTCTGTTGCCGTTGACGACGCCGTTGTTGTTGTTATTGTTGTTGTTGTTGTTGTTGTTGTTGTTGTTAGTGGAGGACTTTGACTTGCTCAAGTCTATGGGCTGGTCGTTGCTCTCGTAGAACGGGTAGCGGCCGATTGTCTCGGCCGGTTTGTTCTGGTTCTGCGGGGGCGTGTTGAAGGCCGGCTTGTCCATTACACTGTTGCTGATCTTGTACAGCATGGAGAGCGGGTCGGCGGCGGGGCTGGTCGGCTTGGACGCCTTGCCCAGGTGGGTGTTCATGATGGACTGCAGCGCGCTGAGCGGGCTGACGAACTGCCTCTCCGGCGAGTGATCGGTGATGATGCCCAGCCCGTTGCCGTTGGTCACCGGAGGTGAGCAGCGATTGTGGTGGTGGTTGTGCCCGTCCACGGGGCTCTCCCGGGGCTCCTTCTTGCACACCATGTCCGAATCCAAGCTGGCGGGGCTGCAGTTCCTCGCGCCGGCCAGCAGGGGGAGCTGCTGCTGATGCCTGCCTCCTCCAGAGAGGTCAGCACCGGGCGGGGAGGCCAGGCGGGGGAGAAGGGGTGCGGGGGAGGGCGACTTAAGGGAGGAGGACGGGGGGCGGCAGCGGTCCAGGCAGACCATCTTGTCCTCCCGTTCCTTCTTGACCACCGCGGCGGCGGCGGCTTTGCCCATCACCTTTTCCACCAGCTCCTCCATGGCGCTGACGTTGCTCCGGAGAGGGGGCGGAGACGAGGGGCTCCGTGCGGGGGAGTGGCCAACGCTGACTCCGATACCGGCGGTGTTGGGGTCCGTCATCAGGCCCCGCAGCCCGCTGCCGAACACGGGCTGCATCTGGACCGACTGCACCGCGGGGGGAAGGGCCACAGCCGCCGTTCCCCCCGCGGGCGAGCTCTTTAGCGCCCCCTGCAGCTGGTAGGCGGCGTGGATGCTGGGGTAGCCGCCCCACGTGGGCGTTCCCGTCTGGGCCTTGCTGATGGCGCTGGAGACAGTGTTCTCCAGGGACTTGAGGATGTCCAGCCCGCCCTTGGGGGCCTCCTCAAGATCTTCCTCCCTGAGGTATTTATAGGAGTTGGTGCCAGCAGCGGCGCTGCCATCCGTCTCCGCCTTCTCACCGGGATCCTCCCTCTCCTCTTTTATTTTTTTCTCCGCGGGCTCACAGACGACAGCCGCCATCTTGTCCTCCTGGTGCTGCTGCTGCTGCTGCTGCTGCTGCAGGGCTTCCCGCTTCTCCTCCGGGGGGGCTGCGGGGGAGATGGCCGGGGACACGGGCTGGGACTTGACGCCGGCACTCGTCGGCGCGGGCAGCCTGGCGGACGTAGGGGGAAGCGGGATGGACTGGATCTTCTCCTCCACCACGGGGTCAAACACCAGCTGCTTGCCTTTCTTGGAGGCGGAGTTGGTGACCTTCAGGAAGTGTCCCGTGACCATCATGTGGGCGGTGAGCTGCTGCAGCGTGTCGTGCGAGCTGCCGCACTCCATGCACTTGAGGATCTGGGCCTTGCGCGCCTCGAACTGCCACGTGTAGCTGGCGCCGTTCTGGTAGCCGTAGCGATTGTTGGGCGTCACGTACGGGTTGGCGGCCGACTTGGGGTCTCTCCCTGCGGCGTCGCCGCCGGCTGCGATGAGGAAGGGGTCGGAAGGGGAGCGAGGCGAGATGGCGGCGGAGGCGACAGCGTCCTGCAGCGCTCGCTTCTTGGCGGAGGACACGGCCAGCTTGGTGGCGAGCGCCGGCACGGGCTCCTTCAGGGGCACCTTCTGGTAGTGCTTGGTCTTGATCATGTGCACGCTCAGGTCCTGCAGCGACTCGAATGAGTGGCCGCAGTACATGCACTTCAGCACCTTCTGCGCGTCCTCCTTGCCCTCCATCTCCATGAGGGAGCGCTTGCGCGGCTTGGACCAGCGCTTGCCGCGGTCCTCCTCCTTGTCGCGGTTGTCGTCCCGGTAGTGGCCGGTCTCGTTCATGTGCACCGTCAGGCCCACCAGCGTGTCGTAGGCGCCGCTGCAGTCCTTGCAGCGGAACTTGCTGGCGCCGGTGAACACCGAGCCGTACAGCTTGTTGTTCTGCCGGTACAGCTGCACTGTGCTGAACAGGCTGGGCTCTGGCAGCAGGTGGTACGACGTCTGCTGCAGGGTCTTGGCCAGTGCGGCCTGGTGCCAGTCGTATGCCACGCCCGCACCGTTGCCGGGTCCCGCGGCCGGCACGCCGTTGTTGTTGGTGGTTGTATGGTGGTGGTGGTGGTGGTGGTGGTTGTTGTTGTTGTTGTTGGTGGTGGTGGTGGTAGCAGTGTGGTTGTGGTTGCCGCCGGCGACATTGCTGGTGCTGTTGGTGGGGGTGTGGTTAGCGGCGGAGGTGCTCCGCCCGTTGTGGTGATGGTGGTGGTGGCGGCCGGGAGAGCCGTCTCCGCCCTTGTGGGCTGCGGAGGTCGTGGAGATCGAGGCGGAGGCGGTGGTCGTCGCGGCGGCCGTCGTCGTTGTGCCGACAGCACTGTTGAGAGCGCCGGCCGGTTTGGCCTTGATGATGTCCAGGGCGATGCTGGACCAGGAGGCGTCGGAGATCAGGTTTGCGTAGACCGCCTTCATCTGCGCCAGGCTGTCCTGCAGTGACAGGCCATTGCCTGAGGGCCTGAGTGGGGCGATGTTGTCGGTCTCCGCCCTCAGGTCCTCGGGGCAAGCGACGCCCCTGCTGAAGTCCGTGAGCCGGTCGCTGGCGTCGCTGAGTGGGGAGCCGTAGCCGGCGTCCGGGCCGGTGCCGGCGCTCAGCGGAGAGTCCCGGTAGCTGGGGGCGTGGCCTCCGTCCAGCACCTCCCCCTCCCCCTCCTCCTCCTCCTCCTCTTCTTCTTCCTCATTGCACAGGAACTCGCCGTCCTGGCCGTCCAATGAGAGGCCATCGTCCTGCAGCTGCTCTTCCTCGTCGTCGGGCGTCGACGCCTTTAGCTCGTCCTCTGGGACATAGGCTGGGGGGAGGGGGGGGGGGGGGGGGGGGCGCA
>JAODTR010000008.1:13490-23520 GCA_025399935.1 Amblyopsis rosae | reverse complement strand
GAGAGTCCTCAATAGAACTCTATGGGAGAAGTACCAGAGACATTATATAGAGGAGACAGACCGCTTAGAGAGTCCTCTATTGAACTCTATGGGAGCAGTTACCTAATGGTAAAATATGTTGGAGGAGAACAGCCAATCATCTGCTAACTTTGGCCATGTGTACAAACAGTATTACCATTGTAAGCATTTTATTGGTGACCGGTGATTCTATGCGAACAGTTTTTTATGTCCTGGTTACCATTACAAGGGCAGTATTGGCTCTCTCCCCATTCATATGAATATGGTCTTCCTAGTAACTGCCCGGAGGCGTTACCAAGATGCCTGCCGAGTGGCCAGACTGACCTATCAGGAATTTGGTATAACATGGGTTAGTCTAACATGGGAAATTAATTTGAAACTAACAACGATCCGGTATGATAAGCTTTCATTTTTATAGAGGAGGAAGAAAAATAAAGAAAAAGAAACGATCAACCGAAATAATTACCTCACTGATCATGTAAAGTGTAATTTCCTATATGGTTTTTAGATCTGCCCTCTAACTAAGCTAAACCGTTGTGCATGGGGCAATTCAAATGTCGGCATGGCAACGTGGAGGCTGCGTCTGGCAGCGAGCCACTCACATTATGGGCCGCGACGAGCGCATGTGCACGCACGCATCTTTAGGCGCGCCGCTGCTGCCGCTGAACATCCCAAGACGCGCTGCCATATTTATTCCGCTGATTTGATTAAGCACTTTGTGTAGATTACTAATTTGTTCATACACGGTTCACTGGTGGGGAGCTGCGAGCGCGACACCAAGAATTTTAAGCCAGTAACGAAGATTGAGAGGCACGGCTGCGCTAACAAGACCCGTAAACGTGCGCACGCACACGCACGCACGCACGCATGCTGCCTTGTGTGTCCATCTCCCTGCTGTATAGTAAGTCATTCCCTTCCTGCACACGTGCACGCACACACACACACACACTGTCCGCAGACACACTGTCTCACCAAGAACAGTGCCAGATACCAATACACAACACACACACCATCTTCCACACCAGAACAATACCAGCACACACACACACAACCCAACAACACACAGGCACTCCACTTAAACATCCTCTTTGAAGCCCATTTTGACTATCAATGTCATGATAATGTAATACCCTGCATAAAAATCCAGCCTGGTCCATACTGGTTAGTGCTGGTGTAGTGCTGGTTCATACTGGTTAATGCTGGGGTAGTGCTAGTCTAGCTGGTATACCAGCACACCAGCAAACAGCATGGGATGCCAGGGTACCAGCAAACCAGCATTCCATGCTGGTTCCAGCATGCAAAACATACCTTATTCTGGTGACCAGTACACACACACACACACATTACTTACACAATTACTTAATTCACTTTCCAAAATAATCTGCTGATAAATTAGCCCCACACACACACACAATGTGTACACACGTACACACACACACAGTTATTGCTGCAGTTGGGCACATGGACAGGCCTCATCATTATCACACCGGGCCAGTGTGTGTGAGTAAAGGCCTCTTCTAGTGTGTCTTCTCACTCCAGTCAGCACAACAAACGCACGTCACCTTTTGGGCGTGCACGTGAGCGTGCACACATGCCCATTACTCGCCACCACGCTGCAGCAGTTAGACAGACCGCTCCGGTGTGAAAAAGTGACCAATTTACCTTCCCGATGCAGATTACACTGGCCCCCTCATTGTGTGTGTGCACGCGTGCGTGTGTGTGTGTACGTGTGTGTGTGTGTGTGTGTGTGTGTGTGTCTGCTTCCCTTAAAGGGACAAATTGACAAATCTGTGTGCAGCCTCCCACTGCTGTTCTCTGATTTCGAAGGATTAATCAGGTGAATAAAAAGTAGGTCTTAATTAAAAGGGTCTGGACAGAAAGTGGCAGACCCCCGCAGTACCGCAGCACAGCAAGCGTGCAAACAAACGCCCGGAACAAACGACACAGCTACACGCCGGGTGAATTATTCAAGGTAATGGGAGAACTTAGCAATGATAATAACTGGCAGATGTTGTCAGATTCAGAAGCAATGGGCGCCCTGTGTAAATAAGAGCTGCGTAAATGGAAAGCAGCCTCATAAACAATAGCATGTATAACTGCACGTGAAAACCACCACAAAACAAGGAATCATTGAGGAAACCTTCGAGTGTGTCCTTGACGGTGTGTTAAATCCATCTGTTTGCAGGACTCGGTGTCACGGCTTTCATTTCCTTAAGTAACATTCCGCCCGTGCTCGAAATCAGGAATAATGGCACCAGGTTGTGGTATGACTGCATACAGGATGGTCGTTACTAAGGAGAATTTAAGGTCCTAGTATTATAAATCATAAATATGCAGGCCTATTAAAATAGTTAGGGCGTATCTTCCTTTACCTCTCAATCGCACACAAGTGAATGGATAGGTATGAGGTCATATAGAGTCCTGCATACTATATAACGTGATATGGGCCCTGTTCAGGGCGGGGGGAAGTGTGAACCATGAATAAATGGTTTGCGGCAGAGGGACGTTAGCATGCTAGGCTAAAAACATGTCAAAAGTGTCAACGTCAAAGAGTGTTAAGGAGACAATTAATGTATGTCTAATCTAATCTAGATTGTTATTTGTTTTGAGGATTGTTCAACCCCTCCTAGGCTCCATAACTGACATAATGGTTCATGTTTGAAGTAACATTTACTTCCTGGTACCATGTTTGGCTTGTTGTTCAGACATCAGAACTTTCTATTTTACTAAATGTTTACCTACATACGTATATACTTCCTGCTCTTGCTGATATCACTCATGCAATCACGACGCAATCACTGACCCCTAGTGGTCAGAAAACACACTACATTTTGAGACCATCCTCATAATGTGTCCAATTTATTAGAGGGGGAAGTATGTATCGACGTATCACGTAACACACATTTTTTATGACACAACAGCATTTTAGAGAGGACAAATGTACAGTATAGCTGAGGCGTGTCCTACTGATGTAATGTTAGTATTCCTGAACAAACCACTGCAGCCTATCTGATGTTCCATTTCCAGCTCGCCCACAATTAGGAAGGCCTTCCACACACACACACAGACTTCAATTAAAGTCCCATTAAAGTTTGGGCTGAAAGGGGGATGGGCCACAGGAAGTAGAGAAGGGCATTTATTGATGGCGCCCTCACATTTCGCTCCTGCATTAAGTTGATTTTAAAAGCAATTAATACACACGGTCAGGGGAGAGTAATGGAGCGGCCTCCGTTCCGTAACCTGCCGGATGATTCTCAGCGACAGACCTCACTAGCCGCTCTGCATTAGGAATGACCAGATACATCTTAATGGATTGAGGGTGATCAACTAGCCATGAAGGCTGACACATACGTGGGATCGTTACACATACAAAGAGCGCACACACACGCACACAAACCTATGCACGTACAGAGCATGGACGTCCAGACACTAGGGAAATTAAGGGCTTTGAATATGTCCGCATTGATTATTTTAAATTATTAGCCCACCCCTGCCTGGACCTCCAATGCTTTTAAGCCTTAGCTTTAACACATTTACAGAGACTTATTGACTATAATTACAACTGAGTCTTGGTAATGGACACATCAATTATGAGCCGTGCGTGTCTCTGACCAGGCTGTGCTCTGGGAATCCCTACCGGAGGTCCATTAGCATCCCTGGTGCTCGTTTGCAGCTCAATCAGTCTTTACCTTCAGCCTATGCTGAAGGTACTGTTAAGCTGGCCAGACTAGATAGCAGACTGCTAAGCAGTATCGGTTGTGCCCACAGCTGGGCCCTGTGGCAGAACAACCACACAGAGAGGGGCCTGTTTCTTCCTCAACACAGATGTGAGTGAAGGAGTAAAAGAAAGAAAGAAAGAAAGTAACAATTAAATATAAAATGAAGAATGACTGAAAGAAAGAAATATCAAACAAAAGAAAGAAAGATAGAAAATAGATCAAACGAAAGGGTGAAATAGAGAAAATAAATTAATAAAGGGTGGGAAAAAAACAAAGAAAATGGTCAAAGAAAGAAAAGTCTAAGGAAAAGGTGAAAAAAATAAAAATAAAGATCAAACAAAAAAAAGAAATAAAGGGTGACAGACAGACAAATAAAGGAATGCATACCGGTGTGCGTGCGCACGTGCGCGAGGAAGGCCATGGAGTTGCTGCTCTTGCACACCTTGCCGCAGTGCTTGCACACGCTGCCCTGGTTCTCCTGGCGCTCGCGGTTGATCTGCTCCGTGTCCTCCAGCACGTACTTGTTGACCTCGCGCAGCAGCTCCTCGTGCTTGCGCTTGATGTGGAAGAAGAGCTCCTGCTCGTTGGCGAAGCGCTCCGTGCACCTGACGCACTTGAAGCTGGGGCCGCCGCCCTCGGGCAGCTCCTCCACGCTGTCCAGCTGATTGCGTTGGTGAGCAGCGCTGGTCAGGTGCTGCTGCAGGTTGCTCTCCGTGTAGAAGGACTTGCCGCACACCATGCAGTGGAAGTGCTTCTCCTTGGACGGGTGCTTCATGGCGATGTGGACATTCAGGCCGCTGGCGCCATCCGCCATGAAGCCGCAGTCGTCGCAGCGGATGCGGGCGTGGCCGCGACCGCCACGGGCCACCTCGTGCCTGCCCCGCCCCACCTTGTGGCGGATCATCTTGACGAAGGGGTTGGGCAGGGGTCTGGAGGAGGCGCCTCCGGTCACACGGCCGCCGACGCCGTCACCACCACCGCCGCCAACCGCCTTCCCGACCGGGTGGTCGCCAGGGTCCTGCAGCTTGTTCTCCGCCAGCCGCCTCATGGGTACGATGCAGGGGTCAAACAGGACGCCCTTGGACATCCTGGAGGACTCCGTCTCCACGCCCTCGTCCGAGCTGGTGGGGGAATCTGCTTTCTCTTCCGGGTTTCCCGGGTGCTCCGGAGACAGATCCGCGTCGGGCACGGCGTCCTCAGCGGTCTGCCGGGGGACGGCAGTCAGGTCAGGGTTGAGGTCTGGTTTGAGGTCAGGGGTCACACTCGACTGGCTGCCAAGCTGTTGCGTGTCGCCACCGCCGTCGGAGGCAACGATTGTAGCCGCATCCTGGCTGGCCTCTGCATCAACAGTTTCCACAGTAACGGACACTGCAGCATCTTCCACGGGGACGTCGACGGGGACACCGACAGCACTCGGCTCAGCGACGTCGCCAGGGATGTCCTCAGGGATGTCCTCAGGGATGTCACCAGGGATGTCGACAGGGATGTCCTCAGGGATGTCGACAGGGATGTCACCAGGGATGTCGACAGGGATGTCCTCAGGGATGTCGACAGGGATGTCCTCAGGGATGTCGACAGGGATGTCACCAGGGATGTCACCAGGGATGTCCTCAGGGATGTCGTCCGGGGTCCCTACTGTGGGCTTCTTGCCCAGGTAGACCCGGCTCTTCTGCCTGTGCTTGTCGGTGGCGGCATGGCGGGACATCTCGCGGCTGGTCACGGCGTAGTATCTGCACGCCAGGCACACCAGCTCGAAGTCCCGGGTGTGCCTCCGCTTGACGTGCAGCTGCAGCGACGGCAGCGAGTGCGCCACAAAATCGCAGTGGTCGCACGCGTTCACCGAGTCGTACTTGCTCGGCCTCGGATGCTGCGCCGCCGGCCGCGCGTCTTCGCCGGTCCCCGTGGATCCCGGCTCCACTTCCTGGTCCGAGTCCTGGGAGCCGCTCTCCGCGCTGCTGCTGCTTTGTCGGACTCCTTCTTCTTCTTCTTCTTCTTCTTCTTCGGCTCCCGTGTCGGCGCCATCTGACAACTTCTTCCTCTTACTCTTCTTCTCATTCTTCTTCGACCTGGCAGACTCAGCTGCGCGGCGGAGGTGCTTCTTGGTGGTGCAGTGGCGGTCCATGTCGCCCTTGGTGACGCAGCTGTAGCTGCACAGGGTGCAGTTGTAGCCGTACTCCTTGCTGTGTTTGCGCCGCACGTGCACTGTCAGGTTGGTGGCGTTGGAGACCACCAGGCCGCAGTGGCCGCAGGTTGTGCTGCCGCCGGCGCCGGCGCCCTGCCTGGGCCGGCCCCGCCGCTTCCGGGGCGGCTGGCCGTCCTCGAGCCACTCCCCGTCGGCCAGCTCTGCTCTGGCCGCCGCCACCGCCTCCTCCGCCTCGCGGTTCCCCTGGGAGACGACACGAGGACCCCCATCCACATCCAGCTCCCCCGCCTCCCCGGCCTCCCCCGCCCCCGCCTCGGCCACCACCGTGGTCGTTCCCCCGGCTGGGTCGCGGCTCACCTTCTCCACGAAGACCTGGAACCAGGTGGGTCCGCTGGGCTTCTCCCCGGTCTGACGCTGCAGGTGTCCAGGGGAGAGCAGGTGTGTCTGCATCCACTCCTCGGTAGCGGCCAGGTAGCGGCACAGCTTGCAGTGGAACCAGGTCTGGCTGGGGTGCTTGTCGCGCACGTGGCTCTCCAGCAGGGCGGCAGTGCTGAGACGGAACTCGCAGCTGGGACACTTCAGGTGGAAGCGGCTGCGTGCCCGCTTGTCTGCGGCGGCGGGCGCGGGTGCGATTGCAGGCACGGGTGCGGGCAACATCGCCACAGAGACGTCGGAGCCCGACTCCGACTTTAAGTCCTCCATGTCCTCCTTGTCTTCAGTTTCACTGTCTGAGGGAGGAGCAGGATGGAACAGTCTTCTTTACCAGTACAAATATCACTAAATTTACCATTTACATTTGAAA
This sequence comes from Amblyopsis rosae, assembly GCA_025399935.1. Taxonomy (NCBI): domain Eukaryota; kingdom Metazoa; phylum Chordata; class Actinopteri; order Percopsiformes; family Amblyopsidae; genus Amblyopsis; species Amblyopsis rosae. Next base: position 16,838 of record JAODTR010000008.1, on the reverse strand, counting down.
GCATAGCAATATTAAATAATAATAATAATTCATGTCATAAACCAAAACCACAACAAACAAAAAACGCTTAGCCTGGCACACACAGATACTGTTCTACCAATAACACACTTTTATTCAATATAAATTAAATACAGAATAACAAAATGTTTAATAAATTAGAAAATGTTGAGGCGACAATGTCTGACAATGGTTTTAGCTTTCATTTTTAATTCTCGACAATATCTCCATAAATGTGTCTCCTTCAGTTATATTTGGCCCTAATCTGTATAATCTGGATTTTTGGGAAGAAATGCAACCTGTCCAACTGGAAAAGTGAAATTTTATTATTTTCTTGTCAAATGTGTGCAAAAGTATTTCACTGTTATTTTTTTGTGAGGATTTATAGGTTAGAACAGCACTTCATACTCACATATATACGGCGTGTCTTTGGTGTGGGTTCTCTTCACATGGACCTCTAGCAGAGACTTATCTCTGAACTCCTGTCCACAGTAGTCGCAGGAATGAATCCTTTTGGGTTTCGGGGTTCGTTTGCTCACTCGTCTCTCCGGCGTGGTGTTCTCCTCCACCGCCGGCTCCTCCGCGGCGCTGTCCGTCTTAATGGAACCCTTTGGACTAGCGCCACAACCTCCCCTCGACGGGTTAACCTTGGTTGGACTAGGCCCGGGCTCTGACGGCTCCTGGTTCTGCTTGTCACCATGGCCACCCTCCTCATCCAGGCCCACCTCCACCGATATCTCAGCCAGGCCTGCTCCGGACGCCTTTCGGCCTCCTCGCATCGGTCTCTTCTCTGTCCTGGCGTCCCTTTTAGACCTGTGCTTGTGTTTCCTGGCAGTGTGGATCTTCAGAGCTCTGGGAGACTTGGCCAAAAAGCCGCAGAGGTTACAGAGGTCATCTCCGTCTTTCGGCGAGTAGCGTGGCCATGGTGTTACGGATGGATCCTCGCATTTGTCAATTTCGACATCCATTTCCTCAGTGTCAGCCATCACCTGCCCCCCTGTGTCCTTCTGAGGCACTGCCTCCTCTTCCTCTGAAATCAAAGCTTCTTCCATGTCATAATCTCAACGTGATCACATGTAGTATTGGATTGATGAGCTCAAAGGGTAAGCAAACTCCTGAAAGAAAGAAAATAATTAAAAGAAAGCATATTTTTTTATTCTGAATGCTTAAATGAGTAATGAGCATAAATGAGCATAAATACAAAACATAAACTTAGGATAGGCCATATTGTTAATGTTGATTATTTAAATGTATTAACTAAAAAACAAGTGCTTGTAGATACTAGTTATTTGTCGCCATCTAGTGGGAAAATTGAGAAACGGTTTAAAAAGTGTACAGAACAGGCTTGTTGAGGATTTGGCTATACATCTGTTTTTTGCTACTTAGACAAATGACTCCGAGATACGCCTGCGTGTTTGTAATTAAAATAAAAGGCGAATACAAGTACTTCGTGATAAAAAAGTGCTTATTGTTAACAACACATTGTGCATGTATTGTGTAACGTTTGAAAATTGTATTTGTCCCACGAAGCAGTTGATTGTATAGATTATGAGTTAAAAAATTATGGATATCATATAAATTACACCTGAATACATTAAATAAGACTGCAACATAAATAATTGAGACAGTACTAACATCTGGGTACGTATCTGCATGTACGCACCATCTATTATTTATTGTTGTGCCAACATTTGAATTAATACTCTGCTTAGTAAAAAAAAATGTATTCAAAATGTAAGCCTTGTGTATCAATATAGTATGTTTTCATTAAATGTACCGGTATGCATGTAGAAGGCTATTTAAAACGTGTAATAGGTACGTAATCGTTAAGAGTATACAATGGAATAGTTTAGAATAAAGTGATTTGTTATTGTGCCAATTTAATGTTTTCTGAGGGGTATGTGGTTAATTATTTTAACGTAAATTAAATGGACACACGATCAATCCCACTGTACTATCTGTGTGAAACGTGCTTACGCTACAACTATACACAAGCTGCTCTGCCGCCAAACCATTCGATCCACCATGCTAACAAACTAGCCCGTGGTTTATCCGTACGCTCATAAACAGCAAGCCAGCGTTTTAAAAGGGATGTGCGCAACACCATTATGATTGCTCCTATGCTGGTTAAGGTGGGTAAGGTCGCCCACACTGTTATAAACCCGTTTACGTATATAACGACAAAGAAACCAGACTTTATGAAGTTGCCACCTGCCAGCTAACTACTTTGCTAGCGACAAGTTAATTTGCATCAAGTTCAACCAATCAACCTAGGTTATTGGCTCCGGTATCCAATGGCAAAACGCGAAGGCGGGCTTTATGCGATGTTCAGGCTTAGAAAACGACGGCAGCACAGAGGCCCAAAAAGGAGGCTAACATTGACATAGAAGACAGAACTAAACGTGCAGTAAACAAGGTTTCTGAAACCCTGTGAGCATTATCTAATGTACTATTAACCTAAACAGCGATTTCAGTTATGTTACATAACACTCGAATACGCGTCTTACCTACTAATAAAGGAAATATCCCAATGTCCGCGTTTTTTGCTCTTGGACACAAATGGCGTACCGTAGCATGGAGCTGGCGTCACTAGGAGGCGGGGCCCAACAGGCCACCCAGCAGAAGACTGATCAGTTGATATGGATAAGTCCTCCTGAAATATTTCTAAAATGGTTTTGTATTCAAAGGCTACGGGACAGTCTTGCTAGTATTTTCTCTGTAATTGTATGGATGCATTGTGTTAGACAGAAAACACGAGATACTGTAGCCTAATGCTTATTGTGACTCGTGGAATTGATTTCCCATATTCGGTGGAATAGGTTATTCATCATGCGTTTTACAAATCAAACATTGTTTCATTATTATTTCGATTATTAATTCATTAGAAACATATCTGCATTTCCATTCGTCTCCTGTACCTGCATGCGGCCCATTTGCCTAAAAGAAACAGATAATTTTCACTACTATGGTCAGAACGTGATTAATCACCACTTACATTTTACATCAAATGTTAGCTTTGCCATCCAGAGTAAAGATGGATTAATGCATATATTTTAATTGATTAACTAGTCTGACAGGCCAGGGCGTGATAAATGATACCTCTGCAAAGAGTAAACTGTTTACTTTTGCAGTAATTTTGTTTAATTCATCACAGTCAAAATTATATGACATGGATGGTTGGAAACAGAACCCCCCACCTCCAATGTTTCATTAGGATTAATCATTCATTTCCCCTCACAGACTGTCTTTAAGCAAAAAGAGGTGGACACTAGATATCTTGGGGGGGGGGGGGGGGGGGGGGGGGGGGGGGGGGGGGGGGGGGGGGGGGGGGGGGGGGGGGGGGGGGGGGGG
>JAODTR010000008.1:0-13390 GCA_025399935.1 Amblyopsis rosae | reverse complement strand
AAAATAGAGAAGGAAAATAAAAAAAGGAATGGGTGGGGGGGTGAGTTAGGGGTGTTTGAGAGAGAAACACAAGCACAGGGTTCATGCATCTTTCCCCAGCCAGCCGCAGCCAGCAGATAGATCTGCTGTTGTGAAGTATGTGCTGCTGCTGCTGCTACTGCTGCCTTCAGACGGCTGAGAATTATTTGCACCCACCAGGATGTGGCCCAGCGCTGAATGTACTGGGGAAGGGGGAGAGCAGGCCAACTCCCTAGGGGGGAGAGCAGCCCAGCGGACTGGGCAGAGTGGAGGGATGCAGGGTTGGGGAGGTGCAAAGGTGGAGGGGTTGAGGAGGTGGTAGCATGGGAAGATGTGTAATTCAAGTGGCGGGGAATGTGGCTCCGGCTGCGCTACGGAAAACGACTGACGATAATACCGGCTTGATGAGTCCAAATTGCTTTTCCAGATCTCGTGCCACGGGCTCCATAAAAGCTCCATAATCGAAGACGAAATGCCGGCGGCGGCAGTGAGTTCATCAACAGCCACAACTGTCATAATAACAGTACAACTGCCACGCATGCAAAGATAACGCACTTAAAATGTAAAACAGTAAACATAAATTGCACGTAGGATGGGTTAACAAGCACTGCATGATGCCCGTATGATCATGCTATGATCTACAGGAACTGTAGTAAGCGCATTTCCACTGCATTTCATTGGTGTTATTGTGATGCGTTTGCATATGGGCATTATTGCCGCCGGATCGCATCTGCTGCAAAAAATATGACACAATAATCTATGGCATGAACCTATTATTTTACCTCATCGCGCTACACCTTGAAAAACAGCTGTTCTGATTTAACTGCTGTTAGGTGTCTACATTATTCTCCTCATGCACAGAGGTCGTGGTGAGATCAAATGGTTTGAGAAATTAACATTCTGTTTCAGCAAAGATTCTTTTTCCCATTGCACATGCCACATCAGCAGTAGACTTCTGCGTAGGTAACATGTTACCTACACACCCAAATACAACAAATGCAGTATACTAATATAGATCCCCCTTCAGTGTACCATACCGTGCAATTGTGTGTGTGTGTGTGTGTGTGTGTGTGTATATGTGTGTGCGCGCGTGTGTGTGCATGTGTGAGCATGTGTGTGTGCGTGTATCCCACAACCTTGCCCAAGTTGAATTGCTTGGTTTGGTTGCAACAAGAGGCCAAAAGACCTCTGCACCAATCTGCTGTTGAAACCTTCCTGAATCCCCGGCCTGTTTCCGTTAATATCACCCTATATATATATATCCAGCCGAAATAAAAGCTGATCATGTGACCGTTCGTAGCAGCGCCATCTGCGGTCGACCTCAAGACAAGCTGTGTGTCGGGGGGTTTTATGTGGGATGATTTCATCAAAAGCAGAGGAGAGCGCTATCTGTCTGCACGGGCAGGTAAATCCCATCCCCGGGACAGGAAGGCCGGCAAAACAAGCGCTAACCTGTCAGAGGGAACGCTCCCACCCAACCTGCAGCGAGAAGACGAAACCGAGTGGACGCACTGGTAGATAGGGGAGACATTTTTACCATCTTCTGCCTGTGTGACCACGCACACACCCTATGTAGATAATTGACATGCCAGATGGGATGCAAAAGCTGTACTTTCCTGCACTCTGCTCTTGAATATATCAAATGCATCCTATGGGTCAAGGCTTTACCATGGCAGCACCCAAATACATTGTGTTGTTTTTTTCTTTCATTACAGTGTCATACGAGTCTCACACCAGCCAGGTCGATGTCACGACACATACACTTTCCACAGCCAACTAATAGTATTGTGCATGTAGACATAACACAAAAAGTAAGGAAAATTGTGTTTGGATTGGAAGATTATTTCTTTGTTGTAACAATGCTTCTTGGCAATACATCTTATACCATTGGGAAGCCTGCTTATTTCCCTTTTAAATGGCACCACACTTGTAAGGAACATGCATTTGTGGGACGAGCAGCAGAGCTGAGTATGTGGGATGCCCAATCTTTGCTGTTGACTCTTGTTTGGTGGTGTGTGGTGGATAGGATGATTGACGCCTGAAGAAACGAGACACATTGGCTATTTAACAATGTGTTAATTTAACAAACAGGAGCACCAGTAGCGTGTGGAAGAACCACAAACAGCCTGGCTCCTCCTCATGCTGGCCACATGCTGGCCACATGCTGGCCACATGCTGGCCACATGCTGGCCACCATTCCCCAACCAGCCTTTGTCACAGGTCAGCCACCGTGGTTGTGTCGGTCACTCTGGCACGAACAGCACGCCCAAGCTGGTCCAACAAATGCCCTTACTTTTTGTGCGTCATAGATATATACGGTATTTGAAAACATAGAGAAAACTGCATAAACTATAACTATATACACCGTGTATTAATACAACCGTATATGAGCATTTTGCTAATACGCAATCAAAGAGTTCACCGTTAAGCATAATTAAACTGGGATAAACTATAATAACAAAAATTGAATCTTAAAATCTGACCTCCCCCGCCTCTTGAAACATCTCCCCACCCCCCCCCCCCCCCTTCCCCTCCCCTCCCCTCCAACACTGACAACAACTGTTCCAGACGGCTGGTGAATGGTACATGAGCTTTTTAGGGAACGCTCGGGGGCTGTGTTCAGCTGTATACTGCCAGACAGGTCAGCCTGTGTGGGCTTGCAACTGTATAAATAATATTTATCCTCAGACAAAAAAAAAAAAAAACTCTTGTTGGACGGGAACATTGTGCTGGCTTTTGTACCTAGCAGGAAATCACATCGTCTTCCAGCTCTTGATTTGATTCTGTGCAAACAAATCCAGTCCAGTGAGGGAAATAACTTCTGGATTAACTCATTCATTCTCTAAATTTATGGACTTTTCTTATTATTGTTTTGTTTGATGTTGCGTCCTGAGTTTTCCCTTTTTACCCATGTTTCATGTCTGTTCCTGATCTGTAGCTGACATTAGTATTAGTCATGGGCCATAATAATATAGAGAGCAAAATAGTGACTATAGTGATCAAGTCTCACCTGAAAGGTCAGTGGCTAATCCTCAACAAGCTGTTTTTAAAACATCTGCAACTGTAAGTGGTCCACAGTGACAGCTCAAATATCTATTTTAAATAGGTTCCATTTATTTTTGTAAAAACAATATCCTGTGATCCCATGTAATAAGCACTGCGTACTTTCAATTCTTCTGTTTATTTTCATTTCACTGTTCTTGAGCACACATAGCCAAATCATACCCTGAGAAAGCAATGTTGTTATTCCAAAAGCCTCTACAGGAACAGTTACCTGCCGGCTACCTGGGAAAGACAATCACTTACGAATAATTGGGAACAAGGTGCCGAGAAAACTGTTGTTTTCATAGTCAAAAGCTGGGGAAATGTCTGTCCAGAAAATGTGTGTCCTTGAAGGCATGGTCATTTACGGTCATCAGTCAGTTACTGCCGTATTCACCTTGGCCAGTTCTGTGAGCAGCTGTTTATTTTGTAATCGTGGTGGTCTGTAGTACGAGTCCCCTTAGCTGAGCTTGACAGGGGAAGGTTATTCTAATCAGGAGCATCTCTCTCTTAGTCCGGCTCCGCCCGACTATTGCTCTCAGGTCAATTTATTTAGCTGAGATTATAGTCTGGAAACCCTGTTAGCATTAGCGTTCCCACAGCCACCCTGCTGGCAGACCAATCAGGGAGGGGTAGTGAGATGACGTTGAAGTCAAGCATGTTTCTAAATGGTGGTAGAGCCAGATGAGGCAATCAAAGCTATTCTAACAGTTGTAGCAACGCAGATTGGTTAAACGCTGTCCAATAGATTCAATTAGAGGTCTACGCTCAGTAGGAGGAAATAAACGTTAGCGCTTACCAGTGGAGCATTGCCAGACCTTATTCACAAAGTGAATTTTAGGTCTGGTTACACCAGGCTATCTCTCTCTGGTCCCCGCGGGACAAAACACACACTGCAGCATGAAGAAAAAAATATATTCTCTCAAGGCTGATGATTTCTCCTGGAACTACTACTGACGGTGCCCTCTGTAGTGGGTCAAAGAGACATTATACAGTGTACGAATACATAGATGTCAATACATCTAGCATTTGTTTTGCAGTCGTGTTGTTTTATGTCATATTTTGAAATGACCTACTGTATCGACATTCACTGTAACCACCGGCACACTCACAACACAAAACAAAACCTCCCCCATCGCGGATGAAAGAACAAACCTAGTGGAAACACTGAGATCTATGAACGTGATACGTTGCACGCATGTCAATTAAAAGGGGTGTGCTTACATTTGGAGATGATGCTCCTAAGGCTGGCTTTACGCGGTGAAGCATTCACGCAACTAGTTGCTGGTTGCAAGTTGCATGAAACTTAATTTCAATGTAACTTGACAGTTACACCAAGCAATTCTTAGGTGAAACTTTCTTGCATCTAGTTGCATGTTTTTCCATGCAATTTGATAGTTACAAGAAGCAATTCAAAAATATACGGTCTCGTACAACAGTTTATTTCACAAAAATTGCTGTCATATCGTTTTCTTGCTGAATAAATACATTCCACCAATATTGTGCATAGTAGCATAAACGGACCAATAAAAAAGTAGGCTATTTAGTTTAAATCATATAATCTAAAGCTATTGTTGAAATCAGTTAGTTGAAATGGTTTAAAAGTTAGCATCATGAACTATTTTGACATCTTCTGACACGTTATCAGCGTTTTGATTGGCTGTTGCATGGCAATTAGTTTCACAAAGTTGAGAGTGCTGCAACTGTCGCGACTGAGTTTCAGACAAGTGTGCTGCAGGGGGCTTCACACCATACAACTCAATTGCAGTGAGTGCACTACATTTCACCAGATTAAAGGGGCTTTCACTTGGCAAAACAGATCTGCGCTAGTTGTGCCATTGTTTTCCTATGGGGAGAGCGGTGACGCCCAACTGTGCGGTACCGCTACCATTGGCGTCACGCATATCCTGAAATAGCCACCTTGCGCCGCGCTCAAAATTCAAATAATTTAAACTTTGACCTAGTTACCCCTGACCTTTCAAAGGGCAACCATTTAGTACCCTATGTGACTGACAGAAGCGGCAGTGAAATTACGGACGAATCCATTCTCTGCCTCTGTAATCCTCACTGATGTTCCGGTTTGAGGGGTTAGTTTACTCTCTAATTGGGTTAATACTCTCATATGGTTATAGTCAGATGTGGAAGTGGAGACGAGCAGATTGTTCAGACGGTGGAAATAAAAACAATGTTTTCATAATACTTTTTATAACGGCACAAACAGTTCACAAATATAATACTGGTATAACTAAGCGATCTGCTGAAAATAACGTTAGAAAAATATATATGTATCATTTAGCATTGCTTGCTAGCGAGAGTCAGGTGTTCTATCTCCGGTAGTGTATCTTTCTCATTGCCTAGACATGTTGACTCTGCGCCCTACATCACGTTGAGCGAAGCGCAAATCGCTTAACGTTTTCAGTGATGGGCACCAACGCAATAGTGGATAAGGTTATTCTGGAGCCACATACAGTATACAGCGGCCCCGGCAGTGCAGTGTTGTGAGCATTCCAACACAGACCGGCTACTAAGCGTGGGATTAGACAGGGAGGGCCCGTCTTTACCGGCGGATGGGATTAGCTATTGTTCTGGCTGTCAGGAGGCCAGAGCTGACTGGCCGTGAGCTTGGAGGGATACAGTAGGACCATCCCCTCTCTCTGTCCCTTTCCCTTCCATGTTTCGCAGACATCGTGATAAAAAAAAATCTAAATAAAAAAGTGGCAAAGCAGCGTTCAGACAAAGTTATAAATATCTACTGAAATACTGCGTAATACGTTTTCCGTTAAAGGCTCGCAGAATTGCAGGATCACCTTTACTTCAAGCCCCCCACTCTCTCTCTCTCTCTTTCTCTTTCTCTCTCTCAAACAAACACACACATGTACACATACTCGCGCAGATGCCCCGGCTTCCATCCACGCCATTGCTGCTTTACCGTCTCACAGGACTCTCCTGTCGACACATACAGTATGTCATGTCATCGATTTTAGAAGAGTTTCCGTAGAAACCCACGTAACAGCACCCTGAAAAAAAGCATTTGTTTTTGTTAAGCTTTTAGTCTGGTTTCCAATGTTCTTGGCCCAACAATAATGCTTGCAATACAAATAAAAAGTTTGGTACATACGAGAGCCAAACACTTATTTTAATAACATTTTATTTTAATAAGAGTGTAGTATAACAGATTCAAAAATATTTGACTCTTCTTTCGAAGTTAAAGTCAGCATGGAAAAGAGGTTTACTGTACCTTGCTAGTATCCCATGTTTAGCTAGAGTATAGCATGAAAGAGTACTGTATTTCCTATGGAGCCTTCAGAATCACAGCGTTCTGAAAGAGGCAAGATTTGACGTTCAGTTTGAGGCCCGTTAGTTCCTACTGGCTTGATCATAAAAGCTGGTTCTGGTGCGAAACAGCCGCTGTTCCCATATGTTCTCCATATTCGCCAATCATTGTGTTTTCACACTAACAATGCCCTTGTCTGGAAGTGTATAAACATCACGAAGGCCTACAGTACAGCTTATTTAATCCGAGTGTGTGTGTGGTCCAGTTCAGTTTGTGCTGGGCCAACATCACAACAACTAGTCCTCTAAAAAACGCTGGCAGCTAGGTAAATATCAGAAGCGTTATGTGCGACCCGTGATATTCTGGCATTTACCCATGCTAATTTCCCAGAGAGTGGCCTAGCCTCGGTAATTGCTTTGATTGATCCATCTAAAGAGGCACTTGAAAGACTGAATTCAGACAGTTGCTTTGTAGCCCTCAGCGTGACAATGCAGCCCCCCCCCCCCATATGCTGGCACGTCATATTTGGGCAGAGGGGATGATAGATGCATAGCAACCCCTCCGGAGCTAATGACACAGCAAGGCCTAGCTGTGGACGAGGAACCACAATGCATGCTGTCTGTCCCACATCATTATTACGTGGCTGCCCGTCGCGATTTTGGATGCTGCTACACCACTTTTTGTCTGGCTGGCACTTTCTTTATCATCTAGCGGCTAAGGATAATGCGTGGTGTCTCCGTGCCAGCGCTGCTAATGGTTATAATGAGTGTTGATAATGCATTGATTAGTCCATGTTGTCTGACAGATTGCCGTGGCTGAGTTGGATTCTCTATTTAGAGGAGAATGTCGGCTTTTACACACTGGGTTTAATCAAATCACTATATACAGTTTATAGACACACACACACACACAAGAACTTTTTTCCGATGTAGTGTGGAGCAGCTTGGGAAATCTTTTATTTGCACCTTTATATGGCTTTTAGAACTGTAAATTCCAGTTTATGCAAACATTATATACTCTTTGTTAATGTCCTGTACATTGTAATGCACAATATGTGCTCTGGCTTTATATAGCATATGAATCAAAATAGTGGGTTTTCCCTGTCATCATTTTATATCGCTTCATAGGACTATGAATCTAAATGCGTTTTCTTATAAAAAAAGAAAAGAAATAAAAGGGCATTTAACCACAATTTGAGGAAAGAGCTTTTTGCTCCTCTCTGAACGTGCAGATTTGCATAATTGTCACATAATGCTTGAATTAGTGTCTGTAAATCTTAATTTGATAATGCATCTCCTAGAGGTGTCAGTATAGAATTGGATTACGGTCTTGGATCTAATTAGTCTTGTTTGACAAAGGTCCTTTTCATAAGACTGAGATGTCATCAGCTGAAATTTGACCAAAATTAAATCCTTTTCATAATAACGATGCATTGGACTGGAGTCCTCCACTTAATTACATTCTCCCTTTAAGCTTTCAGCGTATTCTGTTCAGTAAAAACCCGTCCTCATTTCAACGGCGCTCTGAAATGTTGTCAGTGGGTCGATGCATGTCTAACTTCTATGTGATGGAAGGCCTCACACCCCCTATGAATGTAATGTGAATGTGTCCCATTACACTGGAGGCGTCCGTCATATTGGTTGCCAGTTTACTGGGAGTTTCACACAATAAAAGAACATTCATTGCTTTTTATGCGGCATATACAGTATATTTGTCAACAACCTGCGTCATATTTCCAATATGTCAGTTCAATGTTTAACATCAGTGTCTTATTTTATTATATCTCCTATGCAAACACACTTTCCTCTAATGTCAGTGAATTTATTTTTTCTTCCAGGAAACCAGAATAAGCTGTGTACGCATTGCTCGCAAAGGTAAGTCCACACAGACTCTTGAGTATTTTACTACTATAATAAAGAGGAAGGTTGAGAAGTGATTGACTTACTGTGCTGTAGTACAGTTGGAACATCAGTAATCTCTATAAACAAATATCTGCATATTAATGCAGAATCTGTAGGCAACTACTTTAAAATTGCTTTAAAATAAAAGTTTCTGTATTCATATGCAGAAATCTGTTCTTAGAGATTAGAGGAGCTCAGCACCAACTTCATTCTTGCACCTCAAATTCCTAATCAGACTGTGTTTGTTTTCCGGATATTCGCTGGCTACATCGGAACCCTAGAAATATTGGCCATTGCCCCTAGAATCCAAATTGTCATGATGATTTAGCCGGTGGGCTCCAAAATCGGATAAAAGATGCATTATGCAAACCTGATTGGAAAATGGTGAAAACCCCACCTTTAAATTTACTTTAGAGTAGAGCTTCTGTGGATTCTGAAAGTACCTTTACTGTCTCCTCATTCAAATATGAAATCAAAAGCAAATGTCACAGTGTCGAATAATCAGGTCGCTGCCACGCTTCTCTTTGGGGATGCAGGTAATTAAATAAAGACTGGGACACTTTTTCTCTCCCAAGGTTAGGTTCCTTGGTTTTGGAGCTTGAGGGAAAACGACAACATGCAGGGAGGGATTAGAGGTCAGGCTTTCATCCTGTTTGTCTGGGGGCCGACGCTGGGACATACTGTATTAAATCAAAGCCACTTCCTCTGTTCTCATCAGTAGCACGTTGGACAGCTACATCTGAGGGCTGTGACCTCTGTTTGGTCCAGAAGGGTCCTCCAGATCAAAACACCCAGATGGAGCTACCTGGCTCCATCAATATGAGAGAGCACTGGCCCTTCCGTGGCTCGGCTAGGGGATTCAAAGGGACATGAAAAGGGTACAGAAATTGACTTTAAGTCCTGATGGCAGTAGAGACTCCCCAAACACATATGCCCCTTCCCCACACACACACACACACTACCACCCCCTCTCCATCCTCCTCCGACCCCAACCCCCCCCCCCCCCAACCTCCACCAAAACGCATGGTAAGATCACGGTGAATAAAAGTCATGTATTTATAGTTATCATAGCGCCGCAACTGCAGGCATAGCCTTTACAAGTAAATTGACTTGGCGGGGCATCCTGTTTCTTGTTGAAGGGCCTCTCTTCGTCGGTGGAGGACGGAAGAGGGCCAGGCTTTCGTCAAGCGTGAAAACCAAAAGGCAAGGCCGGCCATTTCAGCTCGCCGCCGCCTCACTCCATCTGCCACACACAGACAACCCAGTTAGACTTTGATTAATTATGCTCCCTCGCACTTATGAGCATTACACGGTGCTTGGCTCGTTTCTCCGACACGTAACAGTGGAAGGAAGGAAGGAAGGATGGAAGGAAGACAGACAGACAGACATGCGGAAAGCAAGGGCAGCGTGAATGAACAGCTGAATAGTCAAACAATTAAAATAGAATTTGCCTGTACAGTACAGTATAACCTGTGCTAGGTTCAAACAATTTCAAGGTGCATACAGTACAGCCGCAGAATAAATGTAGAGACCACTGCACATTCTTTAAAATGTAATAGTATAAATATAGTGTAAAGGTAAATAATATGACATAAATGGAAAAATTCTATAGCAAATCAAAAAAAATATATAGATATTTCATGCAAGTAATAGAATAAAATGTATAAGTAGTAAAAATCCGAGAAATGTCTGCAGTGGTCTTGTAATTTTTTCCACAGCTGTACTGTAATTAAGGCCGTCTTTAGTAACAACATAACTATTCACTGTTCACTTTACATTTACAGCATCTAGCAGATGCATTTATCCAAAGCGACTTTTGTCAATACGTCGTATACCAGTTGTCGTGAGAAAGAAACCACTTTCTGTTATAATGACAGCAGCTGTGTGCCATCACCAGGGCACTACAGTACATTTCACAGCACACGTAATGCTGCATACAAGCAAAGTTTATTTAAAATTATAAGAGCTGATCAATATACTTGTATGTATTTCTTTCTTCTCCGGTCAGAGGTTATTTGGGCACCGTTCGTGGCTTCTGTGGTCTGTCCCTCATTAACATAACCCGCTCACCGTCAAGTTCCGAGCTGTAACTATCAAAGAGCCTATCACGGGAAAAGTGGAGGCACATGATTCTGGCTTGGATAACAAAGCTGGAGATTACATTTCAACTTCCAGGTGACAGTTTAATTAAGGATCCCTTGGCAGGCCCAACACAACAATAGACTTCCATTTCTCCCCTAAGTGCCAATTTCCACCAGCGGGCTGCTAGCAGGTGCATAGATTCATGTGGAAATCTATTTCATGCTGATGTTTGACTTAATGGAAATTCCAAGGCCAAACTTGGCACAACCGTCTTATCTGTCCAAAAATGTCAGACAACTCAAATTGATTTTTCAACTCTACACTTTTTAGCATGTAAAACACGTTCACTTACATATTTAAACCTAAATGAACATATGCTGTACTGTAGGATATACAGTAAGTGATGTTAGCCTGAAGGTGTCACATTCTGTCTGTTATGTTCAGTATCTTCAATAAATGGCAGATGGATGCTGGTGCACCGTGGGCAGATTTTGTACCCTGGCGAACAGGAATTGACAAACAAAAAACCTTCATATTTGATTTACAGTCTGTATGTCAGATATGCTGCCAGCAGGGCTGACAAGTAAACCATGGCTGTCAAATGTGACAGGGTCCATAAACAGCCTATCACTTTTCAGAAGGATGGGGTATACAGAAGGACCATATACCCGGAAAGACGAATTGAGCATTTAACAAAGAATTGTTCATTGCTAACACACAGAATGATGAAACCCCGGCCCTCCCCGTCAACGATGAAATATATCCCACAAATATGGCGATGATTACCGTCCTACTTTCGACATTTGGGGAGTTTGGGATGAAGCTTTTAACGTGCCGCGGGCTGCAGAGAGATAGCTCCAGAGCGTGGCTCTTGCTATTCCTCTCTTCTGCCCCAGATCTGACTGTAGCCCAGCATGCTGCTCGCGAGAACCCTGTCCCCAGGCCGGCCTTGACTTTCTCCCGGTCTGGGGAAATGGTTGCTCTGTTCCGCTAGGCTCCGGGGAGGAGGGGGGTGGGGGCTTGTTGCAGGACCCCAGAACAGGCTGACACCACCAGAGAAGTAGATCAGGGGCTTGCTCGAACAGAGCAGGAGAAAAGCCTGACCCCTTAGCTCCATTTACATAGATATGGAGCTTTATTCCAGAGAATAACCTGATATTATGATAATAGCCTTTTATAGTAACTCGCCGACATCAGGGCACCTTGAAATTATACTGTAGCGCTGTGTGGCTAAACTTAAACCTCTGGGGAACACAAAAACGAATCCAACACATTTTATTCTTTAGTGGTAAAAGTAGAATTAAGCGTGGCTCAAAGGTTAGTGCAAGCAGAGCGGCATGACAATATAAAATGTAATAGGCAACATATACACTATGGATGTAACGGACATTATAACATGAGTTAATATTGTAATAACAATAAAAAAAATATTTAAAAAATGGATTTACAACACAGCAGAAAACAAATGTATGCATGAATAGCAAGGCGTAACTTGCGATACTATTCAGCAGGCAGAATAGTGTTTTAGCCATGTTCGTACGTACAATGCCATGTTTTTGGGCGCTAACTGGTTAGTACATGAGGCCCGGAGAGTTTTAACCTGCGCGTTAGCTAGCATCATATGCATTCCCTGCTCTGGCATATCTGAAATATAGTGTGGGGAGAAATAAACTTGAAAATACTTTTTTAATTTAGTCAACTCATACCATAGCTATACTTTATCTATCCTTCTACTTCTCCGTGAGCCATTTTCATCAGCGAGGCAAGATGCTTCTCTGAAATGGAAAAAAAGAAGACTTTTCTAGATTGCTTTTGAAAGCCTCCCAGACAACAGGAGTTTTACTTTGCCTCCAGCTCTGACTCTCTGTTAGTCAACACAAGCTTTACTGGGTTAGTGTCAAGGGCTGGCAGTGTGGCCCATCTTGCTTTGCTGATGATATGCATTCATTTTAGACTACAGACTTTATGCAGTGTAGGCGAGTATGTTTCAAACTTTTTAAACGCAACCTTCCTAACAAATATATATACACAGATAAATATATAAACCATCCATTAACAGCATTGGAACATTTTACGCATATTTTATTAGACTACCTCTGCATCTCTCGATCACTTGGTGGGTCAGCGACCCCACTTTGGCAGCCACTGTTATTGGTTATCTCAGTTGGTTCTTAAAACTCCCACTGCTATTGAAATGTTACTCTAAATATGGATTTGCCAAGAAGCCATTGTGATTCATAAGTACCTTCCTGCAGCTTGCATTGTCTGGATAAAAACCTGCACTCCCAGTCGTGGAAGTAAATAAGGAGGATAATTCAGTCCATTTTAGACTCATTTTCTCAACTTTTTACAATTATACTGATTGGATCTGACTAAAATCTCATTAATTGCTTGTATGGCAGCGGCTAGATGCATGCACTTTTAAATATTGTTAAATCTGAAAAATTGGGGCTGAAATTAGTAGTGTCAGTTTAACAGAAATGTACTTTTGCGCCACAGAGATTCCAAATCAACCATAATTCAAGCACTTTAAATTAATTAGCAATACTTAATCTTTAGATATCGTAGATGTATTTACTGTCACTTTTGTCATTGCAGTTGATACAGTCTATTTAACACTACAATGAAACTGAAGGAAAAGTGTCAGGTTAAACATTATTGTTATATTATTATATTGTTGGTTATTGCCATGTCTTTATCTCCATAACAATTAATTATATCCTAATGTATAATGAGTTTTCGACTTGTAGACCAACCTGCAGACCTCATGAATCAATTCAGTATTATATTCTATGCCTTGAAAATATGAATCAATTCTTTGAGAACAGGAATCAAGTTAGTACTCTATGCTTTGACTTTATGAGGCAAGTTAGTATTTCATGCTTTGACTTTTTCTGGGAGGTGTGTCGTGGATTTGGTTATTTAGTGCTTCTGTGGTGTCGTCTCCGGGGTTCCACTTAGGGTGGCGGCATGGTGGTGCATGGTTGGTGGGCTGAATTATGGGTGGGTGTGTGCCCTGGCCTGCAGTACCTGGGGGTTTAGCTGGGGGGAGCTGGTCCATTTAGTCACCTGC
>JAODTR010000007.1:5061936-5082830 GCA_025399935.1 Amblyopsis rosae | reverse complement strand
CTCTGATCGAAGGACAGAGTCCTTGGTAGAATTCTAAAGCATCCTTGACATTGGAACGGTACTTTGTCGAGATTTGACGACGTGGCATCCTTGAAATCCAGCCGCTAAGGATCCTTCCTTGACATTGAGAAACACCCCAGGAGAGCTGTATGACACAGGGCCTATATCAGTTGGTGACGGTGGGGCTATATTAACTGCCTTGATGTCTCAATGAACACGTATAATGATACTGAAGATCTATGTTTTGTACAGTATGTGGTTTGTTTACATACAATAAAGAATGTCAAATTGTTTTAAAAATCAAGATGTTTGTTATTAGTCAATTGTATAAAATGTTGTTTAAGATGCATACAACTACAAAATATAACATATTTAAGGACATATCATGCAGAGTAGGCTGCTCTTATTAAAGTGGGTCTAGAGTATATTTGATAATGCGTAATCTTCCCCATGTTGTTTTAATTGAGATTAAATAAATACAAATATATATAATTCCTAATATACATGGACTATAGTTACCCCCTTTTCAATGCCTGTAATATAGGAATCACAGTAACAACAAATGTAGTCTACACATTTTATAATCACAATTTGTCATTTTATGAATAAAATCAAATAAAATATTTCCTGTTGAAAAAATTCAGACTATTATCCTATAGGACCAAGAAATGTGACGCATGGTCACCTTTACTCAATTCAGATATATGCATTAAGAGTCTCATCAGCGATTCATGAAATGTATAGTTTTAAGTGAGGTAGGATACTCTAGCATAATCGCTGGGTTTAGGGTGAGAGTAAAGATGGTTAAAAAGAAGTTTCATTAATTTGCATGTGACACACTTCAGTAGTCTGGTATTCAGACAGCACAATAATTTAAATAACTGTCAATCTTTCCTCTGTATTATACTCACTGGGAAAATAACGCCTCTTTGGGCCATATTAGCTGGTGTATTAGTGATGTCATATATATGCCTCGGCTAATTAAATGTAACGTTCATATTTTAAATAATAATAATAATAATAATAATAATAATAATAATAATAATACTTTTAATTTTATTATAGGCCATCAGTTAGAATTATAGATGTTTCTTAGTTCTGTGGTAAAGACACCATTACATAGGCCTAAATCTTGAAAATGTGATTTTGGAAAGTAAATATTGAAAAACATTATTTTAACAGTATATACTTGACTATATATGCTGTTTAATTATAGAATGTAGACTAATGATTTAATCAATAACACGTCAATGGACAGCGGGGTGAGATTTGGAAATTCTTCAACAAAAACTGCGTCTTGAAAAATGTAGGCCTAGACCTACTCTAAATATTGTAGGCGAAAAAGCATTGCGACATTATTTCCACAGCTGTTTCAGAAAGTGTTGGTGTAATAGGCTAGCCTATCGCGTATGCTTCCTCTGTAGCAGAACCGAAGTAGCCTGCAAGTTTCATGACGGCTGTCGACAAACAGCGTTAGTTTTCCCCACAAGGTTCAACATGAGTGTGGCTAGTAGAAGAGATAGGCTATATATTACTTTACATTACGGTAAATATTTGCCAAATTACTGATACATTTGAGACCCACAAATATGAGTGGATAGTGAAAACAGGATGTTAGAGTAAAACTTCTTTATGAATATTATTGTGTTAGGCCTACGTCCTATTTGTCGGAAACAATACAATATCCTAGTAGTCTATATTTTTTAAATTCTATAAGAAACGGTCGGGATCTGTCTTCATGAACTTATTAAAGAAGACACACAGTCCCAACATCTGCAACAGGTGTTTTGGCAGCAGTAGGAAAAAACGACGAAATAGAACGAAATTTGAACGCGAAAGAAAAGTTGAATCCAGTTAAGTAGACTAATAATATAAAATGTATTATAATTAAATATGGATTACATTTACGCAATGTACCATATAGGATGTGAGGATATTCCCACATTAAAAAAAACGTGGAAATTTGGGAAAATCCCACACATTTTATTTCCCCTTAAAACAAATGTATTTTTAAAAACAATGTACTTTGTCTTTGTACATTTTATCTAAATATTAGTTTCTATACTTCGTGTGTGGCAACCAGTTGAAGCGCGCCCAACAGGATCTGAAGCGCACCTGCATCGAAACTAAGGACAGTATATTTTCCAGTCAGGTGAAATATCCTTATATTTTAAGAACAAACACGACACATGGAACAAATTCAACATCGCAACACACATGTTGAAAGGGTTTCTGGCCTGAAAAGCTCGGTGGAAGTCACTTTACCTGCTATTCCTTGAGTTTGCAGTATGAAGTTCTTCCAGCTCTCCCCGGCTCCATGTGCAGAAGTTCGCAGTGCCGCGGCAGCCCCATGGAACTCTGCTCTGGGTCCCTCCCCTCTCCAAAGCACTTCCTCGTTCCAGCCCAACATGTCTATGTCTCTATGCTCGACTGAAACATTTTGCTCGCTTTTATCCAGGGGCCGACACTGCTCAGGGAGTCGAGGCAGCACCAGTTCTTGGCACTTGCTTTGTATCGTGCCAATAAAAGCTGACACCCAGTAGACCATTACTGGCAGCCATGCATGAGATGGGATGAGGCGCGCAGGAGAGTGGACTATTCATTGTTTATTTATTTATTTATCGCAGAGGGAGGGATGGGGACTCATTGCATATGGGCAGCAAATCTTTCTGTCACCTGTCCTGGCATAGCCATACTGAAAGAGTCCATGAATTAACACACAACATGCTAATGACATTCTTTCTCTGTTTGTCCACTTCTCTGACTGTCTCTCCTGGGCAGGTGGCCTCACTTGTGTAATTGCAGATATTTCTTAAAGTTTTCACAAGTTAACCTTTCATGTTATTTCTGTGTTACCCAGAGTTATGATGTTTAGCATATGCACTGTATTTGTTCATACAGTGTAGTACTGTATAATCACAGACAAAGACCAGAATTAGCTGTTCACATGTTTTACACACTGGATTCAATACACACTGAGAGGTTGTAACCTGAAAACCAAGTTACACAGACATGCACAAGATATAGCCTACAGTAAAAACCATGTTTATGGTTTGGGAATGCCTAATCAACTTGAGCTCTCTCACTCATTCTGGTGAAATGCAGAAGTGCACCATTGCATGTCACCAAATGTTAAATGGTTTAATATAAACTTTCCATTATCCCCTTGTTGATTTAATCAAGTGCACAATGACAACCGGTTGAATCAATATGAAATGGATGTGATTATTGAAGGATATATGAAATGTGGATTAATATTGATGGGACTGTTGAATAAGTAATGATTTTCTCCTTGGGTTTAACTTAAATACATTGGTACTATTTTGCACACATTTTTTTCTTCATCTTCTTAGGGTATTCCATATTGTAGTGCATATATTGTATCTTATATGAGGTATTCTAATGTGTATAGCCTATTTATTTAGCCTTACGCAGGCTATAAACTATACTGTTGACTTGGCCTACATGTTATTTGTAATTACACTGGTACAGTAGCATATGTTACTCATGTTTAGATTGTTACTTTCAATAGCTTTATTATCATTAATAAAATGTGCTAATAAAACAAGTGGTTCATATTTCTTGTCTGGTGCAGCACTCTGGCTTGGGGGTCATAGTTCAACATATTGGTGTGTAAAAGTGGTAGCTTGCGTTCCACATTAGCCTAATTTACGACCGTCTCCCCAGGCCCCTGTGGGTCCTGATAGACTATCTCAGGAGATGCTGTGCATTTAGGATTGCTGAGTCACCTTACGCTGGAGGCAGCCCTTATCTCCTGAGAAACACAACATTCAGGCAGTTGGTGCAAAAGGAGGAACTTTGGGCAGGAGGGCTGCAATGTCACCACAGCCATATGGATTACAGCAATACTGGCGAACTTCCTCAAAGCTGGCCTGAAACAGGCAGAGAGCCACGCGAGCACACGCAGGTACCCTAATGAACAAGTGTACATTTGCCAGGTTGTGATCTACGGATGGCAGACGAGGCTGTTGAGAGTCCAGAGGCCAGACGAAGGGAATGCTGAAACTGAGCCACTATCAGCGCACACAGAGCTCTCCAATCACTACCAGCACACACCGATGTTCCTCCAGCACCCCGAGATACCGTCATATCCCAGTGACACAGCAACTTGACACTCACTAACCTTCACACCCCATTCAAGGGATATGGATTCACTTTTAATAGAGGGGGGTTCCATTATATTCTGCTATGTGGAATATCGCTGTGAGTGCCTTGTTTTCCTAAACAAGGTTTCATGAGTGTAACTCATTATGCAGAATATAAGATTAAATATTCCTCACATGGCCCGGGCTGTACACAAAACTTAACATAATCTTCCCAGTTCTTTGTGTTAATCCACAACCTCCGACACGGCATGTCTCTGTAATTAATATCATTACCTGGCATAATGTCTCATAACATGTCTCATAACATCATCAGGCAGTGTAGCCAGTCAACTGGTGAACAATAGATTCCGCCCGGTTCTTATTTCATGGATCTTTAAGCAGTATTCACTGTTTTGCATTTGGAAGCCCGAGCACCATGTAACTCTTAATTGGTTTCAACACCTTAATAAGTCAAAGACGTTCAAGACTGATAATCACATTAAATAGTCCAATTTAGCTATTAAAAAAATCAATTGGAAAGTGAAAAAGTCTTTCTTTAGGAATGTATTATGCTGTGTGGATGTCAGAGTAAATTAAATTTCCCTCTGCACACTAAAGCATCAATTTCCTTATGGTAATTATCTGCTGCAACAGACGTGTCACTAGGAGGAGTCAGGCATGCTTGACATTTAGCCTTTCTATGGAGAGATGATGAGTTCAAATTAAGATGAGAATATAGAGGAGAGAAGCAATCTACAGCAGGCGCAGAAACCGACGCATCCTGAAGGATGGAACCAGAATCAATCACGATGCTGGCGACTGTCTCGCAAAGGAGCGGGCATTAAAATTGGTGGGCAAAATCTATTAACATGTGGAAGAGAAGAGCCATGTAGTAGTGTAGATGCATTGGCCACAGGGGGGCAAATAAAAGACAACATGGGTCTCCCAAACACATGCAAAAAGGCCCGGGCTTTGTTAAATTGTGGTCATTGTAGTATGTTGATCACACTAACCCATAATTGAGTATGAACTGACACTGGTCTGTAAATAATTTGGAAGTGTCTTAAATCCCTCAGTGGGTTATGCCATTAATCAGAGTTACTGGCTTTAAATCAAGTTTGTCCAACACATGGATTAGAGAGAGAGCCACACATCATTCACTACAGGCTAAGAGCCGTCAACTAATATTAAATATAACAGACATGAGAAGGAAGCCTGCACTCCCTAGATGTATCAGATGGCACTAGAGAAGATAGTGTCATCTGATACATGTTTCATCATGTATTCCATATTATTTATCAATTATTCCATATCATTCCATATTGTTTCTGCAGTATAGGATATAGTAAACCATAATACACTGTATTTAAATCTTCATTAGATATGTTTTACAAATTTAAAAAGAGACAGGAAACCAGATCATCCTTATTTCCTGTCACGCCATGAAGCTGCACAAACCACAGACCTATAGCTACAGCTGGCAGGCACTACAAAGTAATCTAACTTTAAATTAAACTTACAACTAAAGGAAAACTATAGTACATTTTTAGTTATTCACTGATATTGGGATGATACAAATACAATGTATAAAGGCTATTAATATACTTTTAGTTAGTTCTAAGATGTTATTGCATTTTTTACATTTGATACTGTCATTGTTAACCATGTAAAGTGTACTTTAAGCGCTATATAAATTAAATGTATTATTATTATTATTATTATTATTATTAATATTATTATTATTATTACATTATTATTATTATTATTATTATTATCATTATTATTATTATTTTTATACATGATAGGACATTTCATTATTAAATATGTGATCAGAAAAAAATCACCTGTATGGAGTTCTATATTTAACAATCCTTCCTTAACTTCCTTAACTTTGCGTTGTCCCTCACTTTAGCCTTCAAGGATGACAAACGCATACACTGTATGCTTGAAACACACACCACAAAAACATATGAGTAAAGGGATGGAGAGAGGGGGAGAGAGAGAAAGAAGGAGAGAGAGAGAGAGAGAGAGAAAAGTAGAGAGCGGACAATGCTAGAGTTCACTAACAAGAGTTAGAAAACCATTCATCTAAATCAGGGAAATTATGCTAATGAGCCATCTCATTATTCTCCAACTCACACAGAATCACTCATTGACATCACATCATTATAGATGTATTCACACAAACATATTGAAAGGCACAAAAGCACAAAAAAAGAAAGATGGTACCTTCAAAACTTTTTATATGCTTTGTCTAACATTTACTTCTGTGATTTTTATTTTACTTTAGGAGGAGCACTGAAATATTGGGATTCAGGAATGGATTTTTAGAAGCTATGGTCACCATTCTGGACAGAGGACTTTTATGACCAAATTTAGGAGTTCTTAGATCCGTGTTTGCCCTGCAAAAAAACATCAGTAAAGTC
Source organism: Amblyopsis rosae (assembly GCA_025399935.1). NCBI lineage: Eukaryota > Metazoa > Chordata > Actinopteri > Percopsiformes > Amblyopsidae > Amblyopsis > Amblyopsis rosae. The sequence continues at coordinate 5,076,298 of JAODTR010000007.1, read as the reverse complement.
ATTAAATTATACTTATTATTATATTATTGTATCATAATGTGATATTGTGATTCAAAACGTCACAGAAAATCTTGAACACATACATCTAATATCTGTTTATGAAAAAGGGCTAGCACTGGCTAGCAAAGGGCCTGGGGGCATTGAGCCGTTGGAGGAGGTCATTAATCAATCCAAGGGCTAGTGTTTTTTTTGTTTATGTTTTGTTTTTAGGAACAAATATGGGAGGCCAACTTAATCAGCAGAGGAAACAGATCTCAGAGGGTGATGGGCACCAGGAAAATGGATCTAGGTTGTGAAAACCACGATTACCACGAGCTGCTCTGGATTCAACCATCTGGAGAAGCCTGCTCCAAAAGCCGGTAAAATTCGCTCAACTAGGGCCCCACTAGGAAACACCTTTTCACATCCTCAACAGACACCCAAAACTCCTGTGTGTGGAATGACTTGATCTGCCGTGCTTGTACAACATAAAAAGCTTTCAGTAGGACTCAATGTTTTCACACATACTGTACACACACAAGAAAACACACAAAAATCTGCGTAATTGCACTATGATCTACATCTTTCCATGGTGGGCCATTTGTTAAGCACTAGTCATTGCAGCCATAAAAGATTGTATTTTGTTTATACAATATGTATATTTTGTGCTGTATAAGCCTATAACCTATAGCTTGCTTTATTTTCCTTACTGCTACTCTAACACTTCCTGAACATTTCCTCTTCTAAAAATTTATAATTTTTACTATTAATAATCTTAGCATCTAATAGTATACAAAAGGTACTATACAAATAATGTGTTTCATTAATACTAGTACTAGTAGTAATATTAGTGTAGCCATGATGCCAGTTCCTGAAAATACATAGCATACTGTACATATGATAATGTAAATAAGTATCTTTACAAGTATCCTTAAGAATAACCATATATACTGTATTTTTACAAAAATGCGTTACACTTCCCAGTCAATATTGTTATTTTCTAATGTGTTGTCTAGGCACACACTTAATTTATTGTATATATTGATAACGTTCACATATGTGTGCTTTTTGAGGCCTGATGTAAGGCAGTTTTAATTGCCTTTGTGTACATGTGAAATTAACAATGCCTTGCTACTGACAGATATAAAGCTACTACTATGCTACTACTAACAGTTGTTATTTATATGATATACTAGTTTTGGCAAATTGTTATTTTATATATATATATATATATATGTAAATATTGTTTTTACATTTGGAATTGCAATAGAATATTGCCATTGAAAGTTCTTGGAAGCATAATACATTTGGTGTTGATGGTGTATTAGACTTCCATCTTGTGGACAGTTAAAGAATTGCTTAGCCATATCATATCAAGTGATGATACTGTAGATGTTCGTTGTGGAGTTTATAGTTGTTTTAAGGACTAATAATCAATCAGTGTTGACTGAACTAATATATGCCCACAATATTTAGAATATGTTTCTAAGTGGTATGTTTCAACTAGTGTTATTAACCCCACATAATGGACATGTACAGTATATTAATGGAGACTCACCCAGGGTACTGTGTGGGGAAGTCAGCTTTTTCACCAGTGTTAGCCCAAACCCTCATGCCTGCATAGCCAGGGATGATCGCACGACTGTCACAAAAAACACAGATGATTTTGAATGTTAATGCAATATATTTAAATATTTACTTTAGTAGGCAGATGGGAGTGATCAGTGTCTATTAAACACAAGCCATTTCCCGTTTACAATATGCCCAAAAATCAGCCTATTCTCAGTAAACTGTAGTAGAATGTGTAATAAGCAACAAGAAATAGATGGATAACATTTAGAATCATAAATAGATTTCATGCTAATTCATGCTGAAAGGTAAACAGTCAGATGTCTGTGTCTCACCATGTTGTGGGACAAAACACAGGTTCAAAACTATACAATATGAAGCTATTATATGATTTTTATTATTATTATTATTATTATTATTATTATTATTATTATTATTATTTTTATACATGATAGGACATTCATAAACATAGACAATCAAAAATTAATGACTTACCTATAAAGGGGGATTTGGCCTGATTTTGGACACGGACTACAGCTGTACATAAGAAGAATGACAAAAATAAAAACGTTTTTAAATTAACACAAACAACAGTATTTAAACGTGATTGAGGTTACAGTAGAGCTCACAATGAAATAGGTTTCCTGACATCTTTCATAGGCACAAGCTGGCAGCTGTTTCCCAGGGCTTCCCTGGTCATCTGGCATGGGAGGAGACCAATATCAACATATGATTTTGAGATACTGTGTATTTCTTCCAATTAGACATAATGAAATAAGCACAGTAGGTCATGTACAGTATCCATGTGTGTATTTACAAGTGTTTGGGAATTGGGTCCGTACCTGAGCAGAATTTGTGTTTTGTACCAGAGACATTATAAGGACTTTGTTTACCTTCATTTTAGCAGAAACATCTGTGTTGTCATGCAGATGCCAGTTAGGCACGTATTTGTTATGGGGCCCTATGTTTCCCAATCCTACCCATCCCGACCCCCTTACCAATAGAATAACACTAACCCTTTAACTGAAACTACAAATTCTTCAGTCAGTGTCAGACAGAATTGGGAAATAATTGGAAACTAAGTCACAGTTCTTCATGGCTATGAGTCACAACTCACATGCAAAAGCTGAGGTGGGCTACAAGGCTTCCATGACGAACGGTGACTAACAGAGTCAGTGATCTTCTCCAGCGTTGTGGTTGGTGGTTTGATGCGAGGGGGTAACTTTGCATCCCAATCGACTTCCTCATAACTCCTGCAAAGCATTTATAAATCTGAATGAAATGGTATGCTGCCACATTAAATCTAATTGATTTATCAAGGCATTTATTGCATCACTTTGTATTCACTTGGATTCCTAAAACAGCCCATCTGCGCTTCACCAAGTATGACAGCAGATTAAATGGAAAATTAATAATTCTCCAAGGCTTTCTGTAAAGTCATTGAGCATCGATTAGCATAAGGACCTAAAGGAACTAACCCTGATATCATCACGATCATCAGATCAAGCTCTGCAGAAACACAACAGCTCCCGACAAAAGGCAAATGGCTGGTATTGTACTCACGTTCTGATTCTAATGCTCTGCCTTATCACTAGCTAGACTGTGGTCCTTGCTCTATCTGAGAGTCTGAGCTACATGCTCATTTGAGGATGAATTATGATTAATGATTGACAGGCTGCTATACTATAGTATGTGGTGATAAAACTGACCTCTGTGTTGCAGAGGTGTAGACCATGTGTTTAACTGCCAACTTGACATCCTCCTAGAAAAAGCAATGAACAAATACAGTCACCTATTATTTCATGTTTATCATGAAAGCAAAGATATACTTGCCAAGAGCCTACAGTATTAAAGTGTTCAGTGGGTCATTTGTGTGTGTTCTTTACTTAACTGCCACTCATTGATGTTTTACAAACAATAACAAATATTTGAAGTAGGCTATGCTACAAATGAGACTTGATTCAGTATGTCACATTAATATATAATGTTATGTTTTTTTAACAAAAAATGTACAGTAGCCTAGAAGGGTAAGGCTAGATGTCACCTGCATTTCCTTTTCAGGGGGCTGTTTGCCCTTCAATGCACTGTTCCAACCTCAAGAAGGAGAAGACATTTGGTTAAACGTCTAATTCCAGACCATACAGATATATAGACATATCTAGACTTGGATAGATTATTTTCTACTTTACCAGAAAAGCATGCTCTCAAGGCTGCATTTGTAAATATTCTTGAGTTCCATGCATTGTCGTGAATTGACATGTCATTAGAGAGAGGGGAATGGGTTTGTGGCTTCCCTCTGACACCAGTCGGAACCCACAGCGCCGAGGGCACATGATTAAATGAATCTAGAAATCCTGGTCGGTCCGTTATCCCCAACACCACAGCTGAACCAGCACTTACATTTCCAGAGCAAGTATCCAGCAAGGGTACGTCATCCCTTAATGGTGCCAGCGGTGCTTGCTTTGATGGTGGACGGACCAGCTGGTCAAAGCCACGGTAGTACTGTCTGTTCTCTAGACTACGAAAACCAGGCCTATTTCCCCGTGGAGGCCAAGTCGAGTATAGTGCGATCATGCTGTCAACCCGTGAATTGTGTCGATCACGCGTTTCAGAGGACATTGCTGGTGTTCCCATTCCCAGGATCGGCGTACTCATCGTTTAGCGTTGTCCAATGCGTTGCTGTGTGGGAACTCACTTGTTGCTAAGAGCTTTCTTGTGTTACCGGCTAGTAGCTCAAATTGCTGACAAGGCATAAGTCTTAAATAAACGGTCCACATTCTTTGAGATGGTTTTCTGCATTGAAATATAAGCATTTAATAATCGTCATTGTTACAAAAGTTATATAACCTATTCCTTTAACGACTTATAAAATACTTCGCTTAACAATTTACTGTTGTTAGGCTACAGTTCATTTAATGCAAAGTAGCGTTTATTATATCCTATGTGTTGTGCCCTAAGATGATCGCTAGATGGCAGAAAATAACCTCTTTTGTCATTTGGTATAATTGTCTGCTACATCCATGGTTGGTAGTCTAGCTACTTGCATTGTAACATATCCTGTCGAAACCACATGGATACCCTAAATATACTACAAACTAAAGGAAAGGTGACAGTTGTCATTCATAATGGTGCTGTTGATTACCAACATTAAGTTGGCCTATTACCCGTGTTGACACATTGATTTGAAATTTATGTAAATCCCACACTGATCTTTTACTCTACAATAAGCTTAATCTTCTGAGTGTGCTCACTTGAAAGGGTTATTTTGTTCTATTATGTTCATTCAAGCAAAACATGGTCAGATACCATGTACCACAACGCCTGTTAATGAGATTGTTTTGTTCAGATTTAGAAATGCATGCATAGGCTGTACTATTGACACCAGTACATACAGTATTTGAAATAATGTTGTCACTCTAAATTTATAACCAATTATCCACTGAGGGAACTCAAGTGGATGTCTGTAGTGATGATGATGATTTCTGATAGCTGATTTTTATTCAGGTTGTCATTAGCAAATGTAAACAGCCTGAGAGCTGTTTAAAAGGAAGTGTTAAAAATAGCCTAATTAGGTTTATTGTGATAACTGAGTGTGGCATGTGTCTGACTACCACACTGTTTCTCCTCTAAAGGATGTCTAAAGGGGAACTTGTGAGATTGGAAACTGACAAATGTTGAAATATAGTACAATTTGCTCAGCTGCATAATATTTTATTATACACAAGAGTTGTGCAAGTTGTTTAAAATGTATATTCATTTATTTGCAATTGAAAATAATGTATGGTCCCAATATAGTTAGAATTATTTATTGATCATGCAGCCCATATAATTCACACATCACAATTATGCATTTATAATACAGTACAGTTTTACACTCCATGGTAAAAATGATTCCATAATGAATATATTAAACATTAATTTAAATCCCGACCCCTGCAAAAGATCATGTCGTTTTGGGTATTTCTGGAGTATTGAGTCATTAACACTGGAGCCATTCTTACTGAATTCTCTGTTATTAGTCAGACTGCCTGCCTTTCTAACCTCCTCCACAGTCTCAGAAATTATTTAAATTTCACATCTCTCTCCCGTGATGCCACACAGTGCAGCGGCAGCAGCTAATTTGAACAGGCTGCTTTGGTGCTGGAACTGTTGTTGCTTGCTGCTCGCTGCTGCTGTTGCTATTCTGTGCAGCAATTAGCGTCAAAGTGCACTCATCTGCCTGCAAAGACAGTCTGGAAATAGGACATTATTTTTGTTAAAGTGATGATATAGTTGTTATTATTATGACTATGACGACGATGATGATGATGATGATGATACAAATAATAATAATTAGTATTATTCTTTTGATGATGGCGATGGTGATGATGATGGCTGTTGTTGTTGTGGTGCAGTGTAGGCTCTTTAAAGCAAAGTCACAGTAACAGTAATGTTGTGACTGTAGACATTAGGCCGTGCCTGGTGGGGAGAGGGTTATTTTAGTTAATCACTCAGCTGCACTGAGGGTGACCCACATTGACACCCCAGGACCAGACTGGACAGGACCTGGAGGTGACGGGACAGAGGACATGTATCATCGTCAAGGATCTCGCTTGAAGAGTGTTCATCCAAAACAAAATCTCAAGCTCTTTGCTTGGGAACAAATGAAGCCTTGAGAAGCTACACAGGTGGATATACTGTATGAGTGCAACATTATGCCTGTCTTATATAGTCTTCTTTCATACAGAGCCATTGGATACTTGGAGAAAATAGGAATTATCTATAGCTTTGTGTGCATGAGGCTCACTGATGCTATGTTACAACTGTGGCTACATGTTCAAAGAGCGTACATTGAAAGGGAAACCAATGCTTCAATGTATTCCCCATATAGAATAGGTCATATGTCAGATAAACATATAAAAATGTATGGCCTTATTTATAGTTATGTGCCCCAAGTCATACTGTGGCCATGTAGCATATATGGACTGTATTCATCATAATCACAATGAATTGTTGAATGCCACATGCCCATGCATTAGCACAGAGGGCAAACAGGCTGCTGTAACTGGGGTTTCACCCTCACCCATTTGGAGGAATCCAAACAGAGCTCTGAAATTAAACTCCCTTGAGCTCCGGGAGGTAGTAGCCATGTCCTCCACAGAGAGCAGCTTCATTGTAATGTTGCTTTTCTGGCCACAGTCACTATAGCTCTGTGCTTGTCACACTCACTTAGCTCAATGTGGTAATGAATACGATACGCCGCTCTACATTTTTCATGGAGGAGGTGCGAGCAAAAAAAAAAAGAAATTCTGCTTTTCATAATGATTTTAATATGGAACTTTTCACACACACACTGTGTTCGCCAAGCACCCCCAAGGCTACCGTGATGCTGCAGGAGCATGTTTAATGTTAACTTGTCCCTGGAGAGAGTCAGCAGAATGCAATGTCACTCTCAATGATGAATACGTTGGCCAGAATAAATATACATGCAACTGTAAATCAGGTTACAAGCGTTATGACACCCCACAGTTTAGGCAGACAGCAGAAAGAGTTACTGTATACGGCAAGTCACCTATTGAAGGCCCACATCATTACAGTAATTAATTGGCTTACTAGTAAACACACACTCGAGATTCCAAATATGAGTCCCTATTAACTGGGACAGAGAGGTGTAATGATGCAGAGATAAATGCACATGTGCACAAATGCAGCTAAAATTATCGAAGTTCATCAATTAAATAAGTAATTAGGCAGATTAATGAGGTCTTTAAACAAGCCATCTTGAGGTGGCTTGTTTGTTTGAAGGGCTAATGCTCCAACCAATGCTCAGATAAAATAATTTTCTTTTTGGATATGTCTTTCCTGGAGGTGGCACAGAGAAGACCGATCTGCGTCTGTGCTTTTTATCCATACAGTACACTTTAATGCAGGTCTTATTTTCAATTACGAATAGGACGTTGCATTAGGTAGAGGGATGCTGAGGGTAATGGACTTTCTCTGTTGCCCAGAGAAATGGACTTATCCCCTGAGACCTCTGTTTCCATTATTAAACCTTCACCATATTGCCTAGCCAAGCTGTTTCCAGTCCTTCTGCTCAATGTAAAATGACCTGCATTTGAAGCAAAAATGTGGGGTGGAAGCAAGGAGAGGTCTCCTTCAGGTCGACACTTGATGTCTGCTACATAGCGGTATATAGGATTTCTGTAAAGCCCCGGGACATAAACGAAAAGTCAGGTGTTGTTTGGGCCCAAGTTTGAGACACCTACAGCGATCATGTACAAACTGTTATAACAACATGTGAGCTACTACCGTGAGGGTGGCTAATGCATTAAGGGGCTAGCCAGCCTGACAGCGAGTATCAGGAGTGCAATGATATATTACAAAACAGGTTTAGTAGAAAATGGGGACATTTTCTTTTTACCCAAGATGAATGTTTTGTTGCAAATGTAGACTTGGTATTCAGTGAGGCAAAGGAGCTGTTTTCTTTAAGATAATACAATACACAGTACCATCAGACTGTCTGAAAGCAATTTATGCAAATGCTCTCCTGAACTGAACCTCCGTCTGTAGCATTCTGCAAGCAGTTTACATTGGTCTTAACTGCTTCTTTTAGCAACGCTGTCCCCATACATGCCCAAACTCTTATCTCTCACCTATACAGCCTAAATCTGCCAGTGATGGATAGGGCCAGATTGAACCTGCAGTATCCTATCCCACTCTTGTATTTAGAGAAAATAGGAGATGTATCCCCCCCCACCCCTGCCCGAGTTTGGCTGCAGTGTTTATTAATTCTTAATGTTTGCACAAGGGCAAGATGGATGCTGGCACCCACCGTCGTATCCATCTAATACCAGGTCACAGCTCGTATTTCACTGAGGTATATCTTTTGTGATGCCTCCGCCACTGTGTGAAATGTTTCCAAGATGTCTGAATTAAAGAAAATTCACCAGCCTCATTTGGAGGCAAGACTAGGCAGAAAGGTGAAATTGAAAATGTGAATGACTTGCTGATGGTAGAAGGAAAGCACTGGAGATAAAATGCCAAATCTATAAAGGACAATTTCAGGCTTCAGAATCCAAAGTCAGGCGCTCAATCATGAAACGATTCACTAAGATTGATCAAGGAGCGTTGTAATCACATGGGAGCGCTACGTATATGGCTCAATGGACGATTCGCAGAACTGTCAAGGGACTCAGCTGGATTTAATGGTTTAGAAATCATTTCATAAGGCGCTAATAGAATTTTAAAAGGATTTTACCAGCATTTAGTGGTTGTCTGGTTAGATTTATGTTAAATTAACTTCATGTGGAATACACTTAGTGACAGATATTGCCAAACTGATGTTGGGTTTGCATTCTCTAGAAGAATCAACTGGCTGAACCGTCTGTGGAACAAATTAAATCTGCTAATGAATCACACTGTTGGATTCTGCCTAGATTAAAAGTTCAGTACCTTTAGTGATTGAAACAAATGTTGAAAATGTGACATTAAAATAGTATTGCCTGAAGATGTCGTTTAGCAGTACAACATGATTCATGCCTCCTTCTATCAGCTGGTTCCTGTTTAGTTAATGAGCAATGCCAATTAACTAAAAGGAAACACCTGGTCCACAAACTAGACAAACTTAAAACTTTCAAAAACAAATATCTGTATTAAATAGAAAATTTAAAATACAATAGTAAATTATACACATTTTAATTTAGTATATGACTTCACTGCAGCTCTAACAGTCCTTTTATTTTTTTCACGACTATGCCAAGGGACAATATATGGCTCAATGTTCCCCAAGTGAACAGATTAATGTAGTATAAGATCACAAATTGATCCCATGTAGTAATCAAACAATGTACTTCTAATAGTTCAAAAATGACCTTTGTTGACTAAATCTGGCAACAAATAAGATTTTGTATTACACTCCATCTTCTGAGATGCATGCCATCATTTATAAAAATGTAAGAGCATTACAACCACTTAATTTTAGACCCCATGTTGAAAAGATTTACAATCTTCACACGGACCTCTTTAAGTGGCTCTAATAAATAATTAGTAGCAGCCTTATACCCTTTAAGGGAGTATTTAATAAGATGATTATATATAATTGTTTATTTGTTTAGTAGAGTTTAATTTGCGAAATGTCTCTAATGTTTATATTTTTGGATATGATTAAATCTCTGTCATATTCCAAATAATCTTTCTGTTTTTACATTTAAAATGTCATGTTCTTTTGCTTTATGTCTCAGGCATTTTTATGAGCACTTCCCCAGTGATGGGTATTTTAATAACCCAACAGGTTTAATTCCAAATGACAGAGCTGGCTGTTTGCCATAGATGAATAATGAATTTCATCACCTTGTATGAATACGCTCAGTCTCACTGTAGAGCGCATTGTCCAGCACAGGGCATAAGCCTAATTGCATAGTTTCAGTGTAAGGGAGTCCAAGCTAATCTCTTAAGGGTTCTGGCAACAATGTCATCATTAGGATGTCTTATAAAGGCAAAGCTATATAGAAGAACAACATCAAGGCAACCTCTTCAAAACAAAATAATGACATTATATAATATTCAGTCTATGTACAGCCGTGCTATACTGTAGAAGAAAGACACCTCCTCTCTTGCTATTAGTATTAAGAGTACTGAGGAAAACAATGATCGGTATAACACAATGCACAAAACCAAGCATGTCACTGCAGTGTGCAGCAATCACACCCAATCAATCAATGATTATCTCACACACGCATTGGCGTACATCATTTCATACTGCTGGAGCGACTTGAAATGCGTTTTAATGAAGAGCTGTGGCCTGTGTCGACGGATCCATGTGTGGACTGGAGATATTAAATAGGCTTGTGGATTTGTTCCACTGCAGCTTGAGAGAAACCTGTCATTCACCGTGTTCATGCATTCATTTAGCCCAATTCTGGTGGCCAGCTTGCAGGCACGTCTCCCAGCTGGAGACCAAATGGTGTTGTCTGGCAACCCTTGATCAAAGCATGTTGGGCGGTCAGCTCATTGGAAAATGTATTGCAAGGCAATGCCGAGCCACTACAGGCAATTGGAAAGAGAGAGAGCGGAACAACACGCCACATCTACATCTGTTTATTACATATCTCCTGCATTGTCCAAGCTCAGAGATTCATGTGTCATCACTCATGGCCTTTCTGCTCCTCTTCCGTAAACCTGGCTTTTTGTCACCCTCTCAACATACAGGTGAAGATGATGTAAGGCAGATCTATTGTAAATCCTACTGTAGTTCAGACAAGGACACTAGATTAATCCACACTGACATCTTCATGTCAGATGACCTTTGCAAGATCCATATCTTGGAGAGGGAAATTGGGATCAATGTAATTGCAGCGTCTAGCCCTCTTTGTATTCATTCTGTTGAAAATAGCAGAAATACTGTCCTAAGGCTATACTGTGGAAATGAAGACCTCTCACTTGCCCGCTGGTTGATATTTTGATGCTAACAGTTATTCCATGCCTCACTGAATGCTACAGACTAGGTGCCTTGTATTTCTGTGTGAAATATGGACTTGACAAGCCCGCATTTTACACTGTAAACAGCCTAAAAATAAACTGGACTAGAATGTTTTAGCATTATTTACAATCCAATTCAATATTTAGCATCACCTATTGCAATGAGCATGATATAAATGCTTTTCTCTTTTTCAGGAACATAATATAGCCTATACATTTTTAGTTGAATCAAGGATCTACTGTAAGCAACAAATGTCCTAAAGTATATTGCATTTAACAGTTCCCCAATATTGATGTTTAATATTTCTATTAAAAGGTAAAGCAAATTCATTCAGAAGTTTGAGTAAAGGCCAAACATTATGTCTCAGTATGAATCCACATTATGTTTACATAAAACTGCCCTTTTATTAGGTGGAAAGTCAATCATGTTTCAAAGACAATATCAAGTGCTCTTATAGTAGCCAAATACAGATTATTATAAAGTACAATTTGAGAATTTACAGAGCACAGACAATTATTTATTTGAAACCTAAACACTGTACAAAGATACTTGCATACAAAACACGTTTAAATGAAAACACAATTATTCAAAATGAAATTAGAAAACAATCAAGTTACCTTCTGTACTGCTACTGCTTAGACTTTATTAACGAGCATTTTCACTAAATATCCCCATTTCCACACAGCAATTACAGCCTGCACTTAGGTGGTCATGTTGCAAAAGAGATAACATGGAGGATTAATACCTCTGAAGACAGCTGTATGCATTCTATACATTCTGTTACAGTACAGTACATTTACGTATGTCTGGGTCTGGGCCCATACATTTATTAAAATACAGTGCCTATAAAAAATACATATCACTAGCTCAGTTATAGCTGCTATACGTTTATTTATACTGTATATTCATATTTACAATTTCATACATAGATAAATAGATATTCTGTGTATGGATTACAAATCTTAATAAAAGTTGTAGTTAGTTATACAGTAGGGATTATAAATGCTGAGACGGTGGAGAGTTGGGGTCTGTTTGGGTTAGGCCCAGAGTTACATACTGATGGGTTCAGGCATTGCATGGTCTTTAGCTCTGCTGGCATTCATTCTTGCTGCAGGTGGCCTGGCGTTCAATCTGCCACGTCCCCTCCTCATATGTGCAATAGCAGATCGTACACTCATCAATCTTCACCTCTCGCCCAGCAGGGATCACTGCCGTGTCTGCGTAGCAGTTTGGACCTGTGTGTGGCAACGGGAGAAGAAAGTTAGAAGTAAAATAAGGCCAAATATGGTACAAGCATTTGATGTTCCAATATAATAGAAAGCTGGATAATTCACTCTAGTTAGATATAGACACTCCAGTTACTGAGTTTTGGGGAGCCAGCAGGTTCAAATAGTTCGTTTGAATTCAGGGCTTTGAAAATGTACGATTCATTTTGCAGCTGTTCTACTGGGACCTACGAGCTGATGTGGAATGCTTGGCGAAATGTTCTGAAAAGCAGCTTGCTGCTTTGAGCGGTTCACCCTCCCATCCTACCCCACACACACAACACACACACACACACACATTTTCAGAAACTTGACAATATAAAACGTCTTGATAAGGTGCCAAAAAGTAAAAAATATAAATAATAGTGAGTTAATTATAAAATGAAATATATCTTTACAGTTGAACAGTTTTAAACAAAACATCAGTCTCAAATCATTTAAATGATCCTCCATAATAAAGTAAGCAAAATATTATACACACAATACATTTTATACCATGTAGAATATGTATTATGAAACTACAGTAATGTTAAATGTATCACTGCATGTTAACAGTAGCGAACCGTGACCGTCGACACTGGGCCTTCAGTGTCACCACAACAACTCAAAAGTTGCCTATTATTTCAAGCAGCCCATCTCTGTGTGATCGGGGGTTTATCAAAGCGCTTTTGAAGCGGCCGCGCCTTTAGCGACGCGTCTCTGTGATTTGGGATACTATAGCGATCAGAACCGGTGTGCAAAACCTTTTGAATCTGACTTGTACTACCAGTGATGTGCGGTCAGGTGCGGCAGAGGAGGCAGTGTCTCCCCTGTGTCATAAAACGTAAAGAAAACAAAATTATTAAAAATAAATACATAACTATTTGTCCATTGCTCCGTGATCAAAATTGAATTATTGCATGATTCCAGTCATTTCCAATTATTTTTATAGTCAATGTCGCTGAATGTGTGTATTCTCCTGTTCAACCAAATGCGGGGAAACTTGCGAACGGAGACAGCGACGAGGTGAGCCTCCTCGCTGCCTCCGTTCACTCTTTCGCTCGTTCATTCAGCCTACCGGTACATTTTAGGTTTCCACAAACACACAAACCATTCTTGCATGTTACCTCTAAATGCGACTTCCAACAATCTCGCCAAACAGACAAAGCATAAATATTAACGACAAAAACATCGCTCGTGGTCCTTAAGCTCTACCTCACCAAAATAAGGCTTATCGGCATTGCAGCCGTTTCAGGCATATATTTCATATCCATCTCCAGTCTGCCACATCTCAAAAATTTTTAGTGTTGCGATGGGATTGGAACTCGAAGTTGACAAGATCGAAATGCATTGGCAATGTACAGTATGGTGTCAGCGTCAGTCATTGTGATGCTCAAAAATACCTCTCAAATTCCTCCCCAAAAATGCAATGCTGACAACAAAATGAATATTGTCGCCTCGTTATTAATACTTGCTGGCGCCACTTTCATCTTTACTTAACTAGCTCCCCTGAAATTATGTAAATATCAATCATTTCATAATTCTTCTCGTTTGTCTTTGTGTCCCATACTCAGCTCAACTGGTTTAATGGTAAAGCTACAGTAGTCATGCAGGTCACAAGCATTCACAGTCAGCGTGAGTCATGTGGTAGGCCATTCTCTATTAGCCAATGATGTTGAAATTCTTACAGAAAGTCCCACCTCCATCCTATATCAAACTGTGATTGGCTAATGACCACTATCATGTGAAATATGCCCCTATTCACTTGGAATGTGGAAGGTATTAAATGCTGTATTGAATGCTCCGCGATGCTGAGACAGTAGTAACATAGTTGTTGTTCAGAGTATTCTGCCTAGCAACTATCACAAGAAAACATGTGATTGGTTCCTTTTCACACCATTTGCCTTCATGTAATGTATAGCTTAGCACAATTAAGTGTCAGAGAACAATCTGCTGCTTACTATAAGTTGTCACTTTCAGTAGCTCTGTTGTTTTATTTAGTTTTCAAATCAGATCAATAACATATATATATATATATATTCCTCTCCGGGAACCATCACCTTATCGTGGTGGAGAGGTTTGTGTGTCCCTATGATCCTGAGAGCTGTGTTGT
>JAODTR010000007.1:5022633-5054936 GCA_025399935.1 Amblyopsis rosae | reverse complement strand
CTCCAGACAACACATCCCTCAGGTTCATGGGGGCACCCAAACCTCTCCACCACGATAAGGTGATGGTTCCCGGAGAGGCGGACATTAATGTCAGCTCTCTTTTCGTCACAACGGTGCGGTAAAGTGATTGCAATACCGCTCCCGCGGTATTAAATTAAGGGGCGATCAAAACTCAACTCGTAATATGCTGAAAGTCGGAAATGTGCTGCAGACAGTAAATAGGACATTAATATTAAGAAAATACATTAATCTTGTTTTATTATGGAGAACAATAGGGATTACTTGGATGGTTTATGTATGTCTGTTGATTTATATACAGTATGTTGTGAAGAAAACAAATTAACATTTAATAATACAGAAATAAAGATCTTTAAAGATGTCTCTTTAGCACGGCGGTGTAACAAAAGGTTGATAAATAAGTTAAACATGGTTAAAAATTGACTAGTGATAATGCAATATATCAAACATATTGCAAATAAAATCAAAATAACCAGTCAGGACCTACTTTCCCTAACAACCGCTGGTAACCAGGGGGTCTTGTAGCAGGGCAAAACATTCCACTGACAACACAGAAGTAGAGAAGTAAAGATTGGAGAACCATCCATCGTTATTGGAGTGGGCAGGGGTTGTGGACTCTTATATAGGTGTACATGTTGAACAACAGTGGTATACACACTAAGGAATAGCCAAGCATACACATTACTTGCTTAGCCAAGTCCTCACCCCAACCTAATCAATATTTCCTCAAGATATATGTTCTTTCCATTGTACATGGCAGAATAATTAAAATATATTCTACAGTATGCCTCATGTTGTATCTCCTGTTTGTGTGTGTGTGTGTGTGTGTGTGTGTGTGTGTGTGTGACAGGCCAGTAATGTTAGAGGAATAATGATATGGACTAACCTTATTCTGAAGAATGCTCGTTGCACTTAACCCTGGTATCTTCACAATGAATGTCTCTTTAATGTAGAGTCTGTGTTAAATGTTTGTCCCTTTTGTTAACATGTATAGCACAGAGAGTAGACAGATGGCTCCCGTGCCCTCAGACCGGCTGGATAGAGACTGGCTTTGCTATTAGTCCCTCAGTTTAGCCCAAGATAAGCCCCTATGCAGGGTAAGTAAAACCCACATCCCCGTCAGTGCCACAGGAGTAGACACATCCACTCACAGAGGAGGCCTGAGGGCAGGGCAAAGAGCCTTGGTTGGACACTGTCCAAGCACAGATAGAGCAGGCTACAGTTACAAACACTACTTCCACAAAGCTGGGAAAGGCCCTGTCCCTTTTGTAGACTTTGCTAGGCTTTGTTAACGCTTGTAACTGTGACTGAGGACTCGGCAGGACTCTTGTGCTCAACGCCAGAGACACGAGGAGCGTCCTGCATCCACAAGACCGGCCTTCTCCTAAAAGTAAATGTCTGCGTACTAAATCTGCGTACCTAACACCTGACTAATTGATCACTGGGCAGGACATTGTCGTGGATGAGGTGGCGGCTTGTGTTAAGCACAATGGCTTCACGGGGTGCCTTCCCCAGCCCCTCCATCCCCTCCCCCACACCAGACCCCAAGTAATGAGGCCATAGTGGATACAATGCTGCCCTTCTGCACAAATGTATTCAGCTAAGATTCAAAATTGTGAAGGAAATGAATCAGTGGAGCATAAGTGGCATATTTAATTAGTTTTCACTGCATTGCACAGAGACAATGATAGCTGCTGTGAGCATCATGGTAGACTCTCTCAGACCAAGTGGGCTTTAAACCAGTGGGCCTCAAACCTACTTTTTGCTACGGAGACAGAATTCAGATACATAGTTCTTCCATAATAAAAACTTGGTAGGGTGTTAAAAAAATGAATATATCTATAACTTAAGAGTTATAGTCATATAGCATACACATGACAATACTGTAACTCTTAATTATGTTGGATAGAAACTTCAGAAAATTCATAGGAGATGCTTTAGCCTACATTCATATCATAAATCACCCCATAATCCTTCAACTACAAGAACCAGTAGCCTAATAGCCTAAACACCAAAGCCTATGCAGAAATCTCAGATAGGTTACATTTCTGAAAGCAGTGTTTTTTACAGTAGGGCGATGGGAATGTGATTTTAAAGTAATATCCTATAATAATTAATGAAAAGATCATGGTTTTATTTTGTTTGATATCGTTTGACACCATGCAAATACTACTCTACCCCCACACACAATAAATATAAACGTATTTTTCATGTGCATATGCACATGCATAGGTGATTAATTATTTAATTTCGTTTCATCTACTACTGTAGCGTTTTTGATGGCAATGTGATTTTAATGTATTGCTAGCCTATGATCATTAATTAAAAGGTAATGGTCCTACTTGCTTGATATCGTTCGACGCCATGCAACTAGTCTATCCCACAAACACAATCAATTTACAAACATCAATGTATTTTTCATGTGCATTGCGCATGCATATGTGATTAATGACTTAATTTCGTGAAGTTTTCACCTGCCTACTATAGCCAGACTAATGTAGCGCTTTTGACTGTCACGGTATTCTTTCACACCAAGTCAACATGAAACAAACAAAGTTTTACCGTCTGAAAAAAAAGCCACGCGTCATATCGTCGACTACTATGGACTACACCGCAACAACGTCACGCTCAAAGTAGGAATCCGAAGTAGAAATCAATGTGTAAATTTACAGTACGTGAAGCAGGTTTGCTGAGTTCGACTATATAAGCTATGGCGAACTTTAGACTTCGTAGTTAAGACGATATCTGATGTGTTCCTGATCTGCAAACTATTCTTCTATTTTCAAAACACACGCTCTGCCAATAACAGCTGTCCCCCTTTCACGCCAAAGCAATAATGGACTTTCAAGAACTCTGCACTTTAGAAAGTTTCAAGGAAGTTTGGGGATATTATGGTTACTCAGAAAGGTTACGAGACGTCATTGAAAGGGATTTCACAAGGATAAAGGGTAATTTTGGTGAATTAAGTTTTCATAGATCGTTCCAATGCTTCGTAGTAGGCCTACGTTTTTATGTCCACCGAGTTTATAAAACACTTTTTTCAACACAGGATTAACCTATCTGGACCATGCAGCGGCTGCTTTGTATCCTGAGTCGGTTACCAGAGCTTTCTGTCATAACATTACAACAAATGTTTATGGTGAGGGGAAAGTGACCGTTTCCTAAAGCAATTGTTTTATGTTAGTATAGCCTATTTTATTTGAGTTAAACCGTACTGTGTACCTACAGGCAACCCGCACAGCCATAGCCCAAGCAGCATATTAACACATGACACTATAGAGCGTGTCAGGTTAAGGTAAATCCTTTTCTTTTCATCAAAGCCAATTTACTTTGTTGTTTGCTATTGTGATTGTTAATATGTGGTAGTGTGTAATTGTCTGTAGTGATAGCCATATGCATTAGGGATGAGTTTATATGCTACTGAAGACTCTGCATTTGGCATGTGCATGTGTACATTTGCTGCAACTTGCATGTAGCCTGTAGGTTTAGCTCAGGATTTCATAGTGACTGGAGGCAAAGTGAGGCAAACGTATTGTGCTCTGCTCAGATATTATGCATGCATAACATTACAATTATCCTGTCCAAAACAAGAGGTCTGAAAACACATAAATCTCATAATTTCATAATGATCTTACACACTACCACTTTAATTTGCTTGGTGAAATGAGGATTAAAAAAAACAACCCAAAAAAAAAAAGGATTTCTTGCAGGGTATTGCAGCATTTCAACACCACCCCAGAGGAATACTGTGTGATTTTCATCTCTGGTTGTACAGCCGCTCTCAAATTAGTGGCCGAGAGCTTTCCCTGGAGCCCACAAACTGCAACGCACGCCGCGAGTCAGTTCTGCTACCTCACCGACAACCACACCTCAGTGATAGGCATTAGGGCTCTGGCGGCAGAGCGCGGCGCCACTGACCTAGCCGTTCTACCACAGGACGTGGAAAGCCGGGCGAAGAGCGAAGCTGTGGATAGGGATAGCGCTTGCCAGACACCACACCTCTTCTGTTACCCGGCACAGAGCAACTTCTCTGGCAGGAAGTACCCCCTGGGTCACGTGGCAGGCATCCAGGCCAGACGCCTGTATCCAGCGTGTGACATGGAGGGCCGCTGGTTTGTGCTGCTGGATGCGGCCTCTCTCGTCAGCTGTTCAGCCTTGGATCTGCAGGAGTGCCCTGCCGATTTCATCCCCGTCTCCTTCTACAAGATGTTTGGCTTCCCCACAGGCCTAGGGGCTCTTCTCGTGCGCAAAGACACGGCCAAATTACTTAGAAAGACTTATTTTGGTGGGGGTACTGCAGCTGCCTACCTTGCAGGAGAGGACTATTTTGTTCCGACAGCAAACATATCTGACAGGTGAGGTTTTATGCTATGTTGTGTTGTGGGTTTTTTACTTGAGACATTCATTGGAATATATGAAATGTGAATGTCCAAATCTGATTATAACTTACAATTGTTGATAGTTATAAAATCACATTGTCTCATCATGCGTTTCTTCTTCTCTGTGTGTGTGTGATTAATTTCTCTGTCAAGATTTGAAGACGGCACAATTTCGTTCCTGGACATCATCGCACTAAATCATAGTTTTGAATCTCTGTACAAGATCACAGGTAATCAGATCAAATGTGATTTGTAGGGGGAACTGAATAACTATGAGTAATAATACTCATGCAACACACATCCACTCCAATGTTAACCCCTGTTGGGTTCCAGGGGGCATGCACAACATCCAGCTTCACACTTTCGGCTTAGCACGCTACACCTACATGCTGCTGTCAAGTCTTCGCCATGGCAACGGACGGCCAGTGGCTCAGTTGTACACGGAAGGCCAGTTTGAGAGTCCAAGCACACAGGGTGCAATCCTTAACTTCAACCTGCTGGACTGTCACGGACGAATGGTCGGCTACACTCAGGTGCATGCAATAAACCAGCCGCAATCATTACACACGACAGTTAGTTACATACAGTATGTGCACCACGCAGTTACTCTATTCCCTCCCTGCAGGTAGACAAGCTAGCCAGTCTTCATAATATACACCTGCGCACAGGCTGCTTTTGCAACACAGGGGCCTGCCAGCACTTCCTTGGCATCAGCAACAATGAGATGAAAAGGAATCTACAGGTGATGAGACAGTTTACAGTATACAGTATGATGAAACCTTTATGTGATTAGGTGGGATCAAGGACATGTTTCGTCTATTCCCCTCCAGGCTGGCCATATATGTGGAGACCGCATAGACATGGTGGATGGCCGAGCCACGGGATCTGTGCGCGTGTCCTTTGGCTACACGTCAACGTTTGAAGATTGTCAAAACTTCCTGAACTTTGTGGTCGACTGCTTTGTAGAGAAGCCGGTGGGCGTGGACCACATCAGGCTCCAAACACTAAAAATAGCTTCCAACTACAATCAAGACCTTCCAGTGAGAATATTCAGCCCAGTAGACGGGCGACATAAACCTCTAGGATCACAGGAAGGACACAGGGGTGTACTTATGACAGGAAAAGCAAAAGAGGGCAGGGAGCCTTACACCCTAACTAACATCTACATATACCCCATCAAATCATGTGGAGCATTGGAGGTCTCTCTCTCCCTCTCTCTCTCTCTCTCTAACTGATTCTGTGCTCTCTGTCTTGCGTTTACAATGTGATGTTGTTTACTCAGGTCCTTGACTGGCCAGTGGGGCCTTTGGGCTTACTGTATGACAGAGCTTGGATGGTGGTGAATGTCAACGGTGTGTGTTTGAGTCAAAAGAGTGAGCCACGATTATGCCTCATTCAACCACAAGTCCATCTTGCGTCAAATACATTGCTGCTGCAAGCATCAGGTCTATCATTCCACTCTATTCATTCTACTTTGTGGATGATTTCATTGAAACTAATTAATATACTGTATTTCCAAAATAAATTTTCAGGATACTTTTCTGACACAATGTATATGGTGTATTTACAATGTTTTCTCCTTTTCCCGCAGGAATGGATACCATGTCAGTTCCTCTAGAAAATAACAATTCACTCTGCACAAGCCAACGGGTGTGTCAGAGTAAGGTTTGTGGTGACAGGTGAGCTGGTATTTAAAAACCCCATAAGGATAACAGTTTAAAAGCTGCAGAACATACAGCATAATATACTGTATGTTCTCCCATTCTATCTATATTATTCTTTGCTAGAGGTGCTTATACCCTTAATGCAAACATAAGACATATAAAACATAATAATGTACAAGGGTTTTAATCTCTTCTGACAGACTAGTTGAACAAGTCACATCAAACACAAATTCCTCCAGGTTGTGGGTTTAGATGTAACACCCAATAGCGAACCAAGAAAGCCAGTCGGACCTTATAGATTTCCCCCAGGACTGTACAATGCCCTTCCTTCTCCCCAGGGTGCAGACTGTGGACTGTGGGGATGAAGCGGCGTCGTGGCTTTCAGACTTCCTTGCACAGTCCTGTCGTCTGATAAAACAAAGCCCTGATTTTACCAGAGGTACGAGAGAGGGGCTGGGTGAAGGTATATATTTGTCCTGCCCGACTCTGATTTTCTTTCATTACTTTCAGTCAAACGCAATGACTCAGAACAAATATGAAAATACATTGTTTTGGCCTTAGAGGCCTATGTTTTTATGGCTTGCTTATGAAATATGATAGCAACTTTAATGAACACATTAAACTATAGTCAACCTTTGCAGAGGTCGTGTTGTTCTAAGACAGGGAATGGATGGGATCACTATGACATTGAACACATGGGGTAATATGTTGTTTTGCTGATAGGGGCCAAGTCTGCTGCCCTCTCCTTAGTGAACGAAGCTCAGTATCTCATGATCAACCGTGCTAGTGTGGAACTCATTCAGGAACACATAAGAAGCAGGTGAAAGACATACACATTTCAGCCTGTGATGCTGTAGTGCACAATGTCCATATAGCAACCTTACAACGCATCTATAACATTTTACATGCAGTGGGTCTTTTGAAATTGTTATGAATCACACCTCCTTTTTACTTAACTAGTAATAGCTATACAATTTCATGTAAGTTACAAAATATACTGTATAGGATAGCAACATCCATTAAAGTGTAAGTGCAAGTTGTAGTGGGTGGAGTCAGGATAAGAGCTGGTGTGCAGTTACACTTTAAATAAATATAAAGATAAATCATGATAGGTTATCTTTTTGGTGGATAATGGCAAGTTCCACCTCTGTATTGCAGTGACCATACAAATTCCCCTAGGGGCATAGTCCAGTGTATCATTACATAATTGCAAATGATAATTAGGCAAGCTAATACAGAAACATCCAGCTCTGTAACATATTTTGTCATTTAATACTAAAACAGAAAGGATCCTTCAGAAGACCACCAGCTCCTTGACACACAGAATCTCATCGGTCGCTTCAGAGCCAATTTAGTCATTTCGGGAATGAAGCCATTTGAGGAGGATAATTGGTCACACTTGATTATTGGGAAGACTCGCTTTGTGGTAAAATGAGCGTTTGAGATAAATGATGGCTTCCAAAAAAGCGATTGAAAACTAATATGCGTCTTCTGTCATTAACCCGCAGGTTGCAGGTCGATGTGAAAGGTGCCAAATGATTGGTGTTAACCAAGACACAGCGACGAAGTCCAAAGTCCCACTCTTGGCTTTGTCTGCTTGTCGCCCTGGAAAGGTTAGTCAAAACATGTAGTAGCCTACTCCATCATGTGTGTGTGTGCGTGCGTGCGTGCGTGTGAAGCCTGTGAAAAGTCAAAGTGTGTGTGTGATTGTGTGTGTACCCACGTGTGTTGGTACGAATAATGTTTAGCTATTCACAGGCATGTCTAATCAGTTTGCCTTTTCTTACGGGTTCATACCACTCTAGGTGACCTTTGGTGTGTACCTGAGACATCTGCTTCAAGAAAACAAATCTTCCCTCTCTGTTGGCGCTGTTACACTGCAAGGGCAGGATCTTTCTGTCTAAGAGCATTTACATGTGCACATGCTTCATCTACCATTTCATAGACTTAGAGTCAGATAACCTGTACATTTACAGGTTTGTTGCTTTTAATATATACCGTTTGCATGGTCCTGTGCATGAATGTTACATTATTAATAGCGTAATGCATAATGTAAATATATGTGCATTCCAGCATGAGTCATGGATCATATATTTTTAATGGCTGGTTAACATGATTATAAGTGTTTACTCCTTTAAACCTGTCAGTGTGTAATGTTTGCAAACTAATGAATTAAAGCAAACCGTGTAATTTATTGAGCTGTCCCAAGTAGCTTAGCCTACAATTAAAATCTTTGTGATAGCATAACTCTTCCAGGTCTCTGTACATATTCGATTTGAGTAATAAAGCTTGGAAAACTATTTAGGAAAATGTACTGATTCGGAAAGCTTTAACTTAGATCAACAAACTCCTTGATAGCCTATATGTATTACTGTGTTATATATGGTTACTGTTTGGTTGTCAGACGTGCACATTCACACAAATCGTTTGAGATTCTAATCATGAAATTCATAATAGCAAACTATTATGTCCTGAGTTAAGGTGGCGTTGCGTTACAGCCCTACAAACAACGCTCAAACAACGTTAACAACCTATATACCACCTTATCTGAGCTTACCCCTCCTTCCTGTCCCTGAACATTGCAATGTTTTGGAGTTTGACTTCAGAGATAGATGACTAAATAGCTTCAGTTGTTACTGTGAACACGTTACCTGACGACACTGGCAGATCGTTTATGTCATATTAATTCTCCTATAGGCTACATAATGAGGAAACGAGTGACTGGCACGTGTGATCAAGACATCACGCCAGATATATCTGGCGCGCAAAAAACAAGCAAAGACACACTTTTTATGAGGTTGGTGCCTGGTTGGTAGACACACACTTTGCTTTGACAGGACATGTATGGTGGAGATGGTCATCGTAAAGCCTTTCTCTTTTCCTCTGTCTCTCAGGTCCAGATTCTGGCTTTGTGGGAAAAGAGGCTTACTAGCATTGTTTGCAACGTGTGTTTTGGTGCCTTTTATGTTGTACATATTTCCAGAAGCAGTGAAACAGCTTGTTTATTCTCACAGAAGTGAGTGCATTTTAAATTTCATTATATACAAAAGATTAAGCATATGTATGCCTATGCTATGCTCGCAGTCAATTGGTGGTTAGAATGTACATCAATAATAGCCCTTCTTGTGTTGTGGTTGACAACAGTTTGGAATACGTTACATCTACAGCAGGCACACAGTGCTTATACTGTAGTCGCACCTACCCCATATCCACGTGTGTTATGTTTAAAACATAAACTGTGAGCTGGGGAGGAATTTCTGAGGTGTGGAGGCGGTCCGAAGTGGATCAGTGTTCCTTTAACCAGTGCATTTAGTACTAACAATACAATTAAATTAAGTGTCTGTTTGCAGTGAAGATACCATTTTTTGTTGACTTCAGTCAACCTGGTGAGCTCCACCTTAACCACACCATCAACATGTACCTTACGTCTGAGGAAGGAGTCTCGCTTGGTGTATGGTGAGTTAAATCCATGTCTAGCTGTCTTTCTCAGACGCCAGTGTAGCAACATGTAACGGTTGTTTCACACCTTGGAGGCACACTGTCCCAGAAAGTAAGTGGAAAGAAGCACAGGGGAAGGACCTGTCATGGTACCAGAATTCACTAGGTGATGGAAGTCCTGTTTTCATATATCTCCATGGCAATGGAGGAACAAGGTATGACAAATGAGGATAATTACTATTGTGGCTTCAAATTAAGTAAGAAAATATTACGACCTGTTAGTTGTATGCATTTAAACTCATTTACACAGGGCAGCCACTCATCGAGTGGGAGTAGGAAATGTGAGTTACCACCAGCACAAAATAATATTTTATAGACTAGTAGTAGTCACTGACACTAATAATGTAAGTGTATCAACAGGTTTTGAGTGCACTTGGTTACCACGTGTTTATAATGGACTACAGAGGTTAGTGAATGTACCTTTTTATTCTATTAAACATATTTTATATGCTATATTGGATATGCTATATGTTTTTATAGGCTTGTAATTCCAGTTGCATAATCTATCCATTCTCTTGATGTGAACTGTGAACCCTTTAGTATGGGCTTTACTGGCTGCCATCTTATGGCTGTACAAATTAAACATGTACAACAGCTGATGTTATTGTGGACTCTTGTGAACTTGTCAGGATTTGCAGATTCTACTGGTGAACCCACTGAAGCAGGTGTGACCACTGATGCCATATACCTGTATCAGTGGGTTAAGGTACGCATTGGAAGCAGCCTGCTCATTATCTGGGGACACTCTCTTGGCACCGGGTAAGACAGAAGCAACAGTAGAGAAAGTGCTCGTTCATTTACTGTTGTTTTCTAAACTGTTTTTTAGTTGGAATTTCCTCAATTGAGGGTACAAAACTTTAGCCTGGTGTAACCAGACCCACTGTTATCTTTGTGTATAGGGTCTCCATACGCTCCATTGGGAAGTGTTCGCAGTCGTTTCCTCCTACTGGGTGTAGACCTCTGGTTCATTTTGAAACTAGCAGCATTTAACAGCATTTATCTTATCGGCGTTGCTACAACTGTTCATTTCACTTCATCTAGCTACCAACATTTAGAAACATGCTTGGTTTCAACGTTATCTCAGTAACCCACCCTGATTGGTCTGCCAGCAGTGTCGCTGTGAAAATTCTAATGCAAACAAGGTTTCCAGCCTATAATCTCAACGAAAATGTTTTTGCTGAGCGGTCGGTTCCAGGCTAACAGGACTTACTCTTTTAATTGCAAATACTATAATTTCTCCATACTGATACAGGTCTGGGGATGATGATCGCATTTTCCACAAACAAACAAACAAATCTTGTTGTAAATTGAGTTACAGTGGAGCAGTATTATTTAGTTTCTATCTACTTTTGATATTTGAAGGTAATGTGAACAGTTACACAAGTTGGACTCATTATGTGTGTAATAGGCCTACACTACAGTAGTATAATAAACATTGTTTCAGCTGTAATAATACAGTAAGCAATACTTTGTTTGAAACAGAAGGTTTTCAAATAGGAAGGATGATGTAGGCTACTAATACCCTTCTTATCTTCTTTCAGAGTAGCTACAAACACAGCAGTCAAATTGCTGGATCAGGGTAGGTTGTGATACCTAAGACTTTAAGGGGGGAAAGGAAATAATGCTTAGATGATTATAGATGTTAGGCATTGCATACAATTGTAGACCAAATGGTGATTTTCATCTTCAGGTATCATCGTTGATGGTTTGATTCTTGAGGGCGCATTCCTAAGAGCACCACAAAAAAGCCCCTGTTTTCCCTTTGATTGGGTATATACCTATCAAATACTTTAACATAATTGTTATCTTTTACTATTTTTTTTTATTTGACCATTGTTTTTTTCCTTTCTGTGTTAAGTTTTATTGGAAGTATCCCAGCAAATATTTACAGTGCCTTTTCTCAGACACGATGTCGGAATACCCCTTTATCTTTCCTAATGAGGAAAAGTAAGTTTTCATCAAGACATTTTTGCCATGAAATGCATTTAAAAGTGTAAATCCACAAAGGGATAGTCTCAAATAATTTGTAGTGATTTGTATTTCTAAATTTGCAGTTTAAAGAAAATGAGAAGTCCTTTACTAATCCTTCATGCAGAAGATGATCATTTAGCTCCCATTCAGTTGGCTGAACAGGTCAATATACTGTAATGCTTATTACATGTTTTCTTCGTTCTCTATGTAGAGCTTTATTTTACCATACATAAACAGTAAATATAGTACTTTTTTTCTTAGATGTATAAGACAGCACAAAGATACCACAACCCTGAGCGTGTAAAGATGGTTTCATTTACTGGTTCTCTTGGATATCTGCACAATGGATTATATAAAGACCCCCTGCTGCCTGACATCATTGAGTGAGAAACAATTTCATTAAGTGTTTATAGTATTGTTAAATCGAATGGTTTCAAACCTGATTGTTTAAACTAAATGTTTATTTTTAAACAGGAAGTTTGTGCTGTCATTGTAAGGAAAGGACAAACAAATGCCGTCAGACGTGTGCAGAAGATACAGTGCACTAAATGTATTGTAATTTAATGTTGTTTGTGGTCTGTCGAAAACACAGTGGGCCTACACATTTTTTATCACGTGTACTATGTTATGTAGCAGGAGATAACAGTCAAAATATTTCTAAATTAAACCAGTCTATTGTATCAATTTACTGCCATCTGCTGGGCTTGCATTGTACGGTTTGATTAATGTTTCTGTGACTGGTTAGATTATGAAATAATTAACTAGTTTGTTTAAATTCAGCCTATTTCTTTTAAACCGCATTGCAGCATTCCCACGTGAAATTGTTGGATCCGTGGTGAATACTCACCCACAGACTATGCTATTATAGTTATAATATACACAGTTATGTTTATATGGGTATTGTGTAGAAATATTATCACATCTCACAGGCATGCATAGCGGTATGATTAGGAGCTTTATGGCGGTAAATTGTGGTCTTGTTGTTAGGCAGCGGCAAAAATAAATAAACGAGTTGGCACTATTCGTCTCCTGAATATATCAACTTCTAAAGTTCAAACACTTTACCATAACAGGCTGTAGGCCTAATAGTATGTCTAATAGTGCTAATGATAACGCTACAATGTGTATGTTGAAAGTAAATACTTTTAACTAGCATAATAGCATACGGTACTATGGCTCAGGTGATAATTTGGTCTGACGTGTTAGGTTACCTGTACAGGTAGTTATTTCTTACTCTATTCTGCTCAAAGATCATACAAGTAATTATATTAAAATATTAGGAAGTACACAATTTTTTGTGTTAATATGTATGTAGTTCGTTAAAAAAAGATCCATGTCATTAAGTAGCAACTTCATCTTCAAAATCATGTTTCACGAATATCCCGTGTATTGTATCAATGGAGCAACTCCACTGCTGGTCGTCGGATGACGTGGCCGAAGGTTGTGGATGGTGCGCAGGCAGTGTTTTATTATTCACCGTTTTGTATGCGAATGGAGGTATTGTACCACGTGATATATTTGAGTCAATCGTATTTGGTTGCGATGAGTCCCCGTGAAATTCTTTACGCAATTTGCGTATGAGAGCATCCCTAAAAATTACCTCTAGTCACAACCAGGAAGAAGGTGGGATAGCCCTGCAAAGCTAATATCCCAGATCTTTCTGCACACTTCAACAGAAAATAATGGGTTCTTCCAGGCAGAAGATTGCAGCGGTACTGTTTATTGTTACAGTGGGTGTATTATTAATTGTCGACGCAGATGAACACGAACACACGGTAAGACAACGTTTTAAGGCCGATTGAAAGGGAGAGCCTTGCGTGTGTTGGAAATAATGGACGTTTGTGCTCTTGAGTGTGACGTGCTAACATTAGATCTAGCGGCTAGCTCCATACCGGTACCACATTTTGCATACTTGACATGGCACATTAATATAATTTGAGGTCTGGTGCTTACTAATAGAAATGAGTTAGCTATCAAACTTAAAATCATAAAATTAGCTAAGCAGGTCTCCAACACATCGGCCCTGGTGGCTCTGGCTAGTATAAGCTAGCTAGCAAATGTTATCTTGAGCTTGCCTTGAGCACCGGCAGTAACCGAATCAAGACTAGCTAGCTACGGAAATGAATTCAAGATCAATGTAGCTAATAACTAGATTAATAAAAATTTACAATTAATCCAAAGCGAACACTGATAGTGTTCGTAATTATTGTATTGTGTAGCCTTGCTTCAGATATGATTATATTGATGCTGACAGGACCGTGTCCAGACGGACGTCTCGTTGTTTGCTTGTCCTGAACAGGACCTGTACACTTGGTCCAGAATATGGACTTTTGCTGGATTCATCGACACCTAATAAGGAAACAAACATTATTGTTAAGGCTAGCTCATAAGTGGCACAGACACTCCATAGACAACCATACATTCAGTAGAATGAATGGCTGGCTATGGAGTGTCAGTGCCACTACATGCAATGTTCTACACTAAGCCCGTGTAACAATAGCGGATATTGTATTTCCATATGCTTACCGTTTGTTTGAATACAGCTGGCCATCGTAAACCCGATAATGTGTGCCAGTATAAATGGTACAAATATAAGACATCAATACTCAGGAGTTGGGACACAGAACATGCAAAAGATTCATAACATGCACACTGGTGTTTCCTGTACAGTACAAAGACAAAGAAGAGGTGGTTTTATGGATGAATACAGTGGGGCCTTACCATAACCGACAGGAAACGTACAAGTATTTCTCTTTGCCCTTCTGTGTGGGCACTAAGAAGACTATCAGTCATTACCATGAAACTCTTGGAGAAGCTCTGCAGGGAGTAGAGTTGGAGTTTAGTGGCCTAGATATAAAGTTCAAAGGTATTTACATATTGTGCTGTTACACCATTGAATTGTTGTCACTGAACTGGTGGTAATATGAATTGCATTTATTAATGTTATCTTTTAACAGTTTTTTTGAATAATCAGTGTTATGTGCCTGTAGATGAAGTCATGCAAACAACATACTGTGAAATTGAGCTTGACAAAGCTAAGCGGGATGCTTTTGTCTATGCAATAAAGAATCACTACTGGTACCAGATGTACATCGATGACCTGCCCATCTGGGGTAAGTGATTGTAAACCGTGGTGTTTTTTCCTCCGTACTGGTTGTGGAGTTAGTTTTTCTGTGCTACATGGAATATCTATACATCTGTGCAATTAGACTCTTGGTAAGGTATTTATTGGAACAATCTGTAAGTGGAATGGCTCACCATGCAGCATTTTAATTGGTATAAGGGAGTATGGCTCCACATATTATTTGAGGTTACAAATTTGGCCACTGCAATATGCTAACTGCAGAAGTTCTCAATTAGTGCTTGAAGTGCTTGGAGGGTAAGAAATCTATTGCACAAAGTGCTAGTAATGTGACTTTTCTCTATGGCACAAATAATCATTTGGAGCTATAGAAGTGTCTACTGCAATAAACATAATTATTATTGTATTTGGAACCACAAAAGGTTGTCATTAATTTATTACATTTCATAATCACAATGTCAGGGAAAACAATTATAATTATGTTTGTCATTGTGTAACTCTACAGGTAAGCCACTCCTACATGTTTCAGCTTACCTGAAGACACTGTGGACAATGGGTGGGGCACTGGGCAACTATTTGGTACATG
Organism: Amblyopsis rosae; assembly: GCA_025399935.1. NCBI lineage: Eukaryota > Metazoa > Chordata > Actinopteri > Percopsiformes > Amblyopsidae > Amblyopsis > Amblyopsis rosae. The sequence continues at coordinate 5,039,738 of JAODTR010000007.1, read as the reverse complement.
TCTAGTGCATACAAACAAATGTAGACTTTGACCATGTACATCCGGTTTCTTAGCTATATACTATAGCACCATTTTAATGTAGCGCATTGTGCTCATCGTGTCTGACTTCTCTTTTCCCCATACATGAAATACAGACCGGAAAGACTAGCTAGACAATCACTGTAATCACCATAATCAGTCCCACTGCGTATTGTATTTGTAAATCAAGAGTAGCAAGGTTTTTACCATTCCTTCTTCATTTACTTGAAGAAATATCACATTTTAAATGGTAGCAACAGTATCATGAATTGCACAGGTATTGTTGGTGAGGCAGATGAAAATGGAGAAGATCATTATATGTGGACCTACAAGAAACTGGAGATTGGATTCAATGGTAACAGAATTGTTGATGTGAATTTGACCAGTGAAGGCAAAGTCAAGCTGGTTCCCAACACAAGAATTGCAATGTCTTACTCAGTGAGTATTGAATTACCTGCTGTGTGGACTACATCTTTGCTCTCCTTTTTTAGATTTTCAGGATCAAGGACTAATTAACAACTGGTCCAATTACAAATGTAAGTGCCTAAATTGCATTATCTACCACCACAGGTAAAATGGAAGAAGTCTGATGTGAAGTTTGAAGACAGATTTGACAAGTACCTTGATCCGTCTTTTTTCCAACATCGAGTAAGTTGAAACATTTTTAATGTAGAGTGCAGGCCTAACGTCATTGTCAATCCTGGCCATGTTTCATTAGGGGTGAACAGTGTACAGAGACATGTAAGGAGTTTCTCAGCAAAATGGCAATAAAAAAACAAATGTGGAAATATGAAGTTAAAGCTATTGAAATGCATACACTATGACCTACAGAGTATTGCAACGAGGCACCAGGAAATAACCATAAACACAACCATTTAAAATTTGTTTAAATACTATATTGTAAATAAATTGTGACTACTTTATTATTTTTCTCTTCTATAATGGTAAGAGCTGTAATGGTACTGACATTTATCGTTTGCTAAACCTTTCTACTGTACCATTGGCAAATGTCCAAGATTTGTAGTATGTGTAAAACATCTTGACTTGTCAAATACTGAATCATCCATGCTGCCTCTGGTATTTCCTGATCTCATTTCAAGCCCTTTTTGACCAACCCATTTTTGTGTGGTGGAAATACAATATATAACAGGCCAATGCAAAACCTGCATGAACACAGAACGTTTTTGCACACAATTAAGTTATCTTGGTGAATTGCAACCCAGATCTTATCAGCATTTTAATAAAGGCTGTGTTGGAACTGGTGAAGGTACTTGTTTATAGCACTGATTGACTGTGCTCCTCTCCATTTGTAGATTCACTGGTTCTCCATCTTTAACTCCTTCATGATGGTGATCTTCTTGGTGGGTCTAGTGTCCATGATTCTCATGAGAACACTACGGAAGGATTATGCTCGATACAGCAAAGAGGAGGAGATGGATGACATGGTAAGGTTCTGTTTTTATTTCTTGTTTCTGCACTAATTTGATAAAAGGCCCTCCCTTCCATTGAACCAGGATAAGCTGGCATTTTGTTTTATTTTATTTGCATTGCACATCTCAAAGGAACCACGTATGATATTGTCTGCCGCTAGATGTCACTCAGCTCCAGCTTCTCAGACAAAAACAAATGCTTGTGGGCCCCACATGCACTAAGATGCACATGCAGCCAGACGTAATGAATTGAAATTGATTACAACACAAACATGATTGTGATGTCCTTCTTTGTTAAGGATGCAATTAACTATAGGGCCTTTTTTAAACGATTATTGAACTTTAGTTCAATATCTCTAAACTCAGCTCTTTATTTTGCTCCAAATGTAATTTTAATGTAGTATGGAGTACAAGGAGACCAGTAATGACAATATGAGGCGTTATTTGAGCAAGGCTTGTACAAAGTGTCTTCTGCCAAATGATGCTGTTCTCCCCACAGGACAGAGACCTGGGAGATGAGTATGGGTGGAAACAGGTGCACGGGGATGTGTTTAGACCGTCAAGCCACCCGATGATCTTCTCATCGCTCATCGGGTCAGGGTGTCAGATCTTCTCAGTCTCCTTCATCGTCATCATTGTTGCCATGATTGAGGATCTCTACACAGAGTGAGTGCACCTTTTTGGTGAAATGACTACAGTCAATTTGGTTGAATGAGATTAGGTGAGCAAACATTTGTGCTTTCTATGAGGGAGCCCTGCTACAGTTCAGTTGTGTAGAAAAATATCCAATAGAAGGGAAGGAAATGGAGGGTGCAGTGGAAGCGTGGGCTGGGATCTATGGCTGGTATGTGGATGTTTTATGGGGCTCTTGTGGCTCATTTGTCTGCAGGAGAGGATCCATGCTGAGCACGGCCATTTTTGTATACGCCGCAACCTCTCCAGTCAACGGCTACTTTGGAGGAAGCTTGTATGCGAAACAAGGAGGTACCGCAAACCCTATTCAAATGGCCAGTTCTGTCCATTTGAATATTAGTAACTGATGCTGAACTGACCCTTACGGTGCTTTCACCCCAAACTACTGCCACCTCCATCCATTTAAATGTAGAAGGGTTGACAGCGTTGCCACCTTTCATCGTTGCGGCGGATGGGAATATGTCTGTTGTATTTTATATATATATATATTTTTATTATTAGGTAAGGGGGGGATCAAAACCCATTTAGATTTGATCTTTGTATGTCATTCTGGCACAATGACTGGCAGTTGCTGCTTTCAGTGTAACTGCGGAATCAGTGTAGGCAAATGGTGGCATTTGATTGTTCTCTATGCCTTCATTTGAACACAGGCAGAAGATGGATTAAACAAATGTTCATTGGAGCCTTCCTGATCCCAGCCATGGTGTGTGGTACTGCCTTCTTCATCAATTTCATTGCGATCTACTACCACGCCTCCAGAGCAATCCCATTTGGCACCATGGTGAGTTTTTGAAAAGCTACCCCTCCCTGAATCCATAAGCTGGGAGTCAAAACTCACAAGAATAGAATGAGAGCTGTTCCCTCACAGTTGTAGGTCCAACCATCGAGGCTAGTCTGTCCTAATGTAATCTAGATAAGTGTTTTGTGTGTGTGTGTGTGTGTGTGTGTGTGTGTGTGTGTGTGTGTCTTTTTCTAGGTGGCTGTGTGCTGTATCTGCTTTTTCGTCATATTGCCACTTAACCTCGTCGGGACAATTTTGGGCAGGAATCTGTCTGGCCAGCCAAACTTTCCCTGTCGGGTCAATGCCGTCCCACGGCCAATCCCTGAGAAGAAATGGTAGGTGACTGAGACTTACTCAGCTGTCAAATGAAACATGCGTGTGAAATTGGTAGAGACAGAGAACTTGCTGGGACATAAAAAAATTGTACATGGACAACATGACCTTAACATTCATAATAAAGTATCCAGTTTTATAATATAATGTATATGACCTCATATAAACCCTCAAATATACCTGACCAATCTGCAAACATGCAACATAGAATGCAATAATGTTGGGTAACGCTCTAAATTTCAGGCTCAGTTGCATATTAATTTCTAGATTTGATTGATGTTTGAATTAAGCATTGTCTATCTGTTAATAATACCATATAATTTATCAGGAATATTTTACAGTACAGCATGAAATATTGTGCCTGTAAAGCAGCTTTGCGTGCTCTGTCACGGCCAACATTAAGATACAGGCATTATTCTTTAAGATTACCATACTGTTATATGACTTATAATTATTAGCCATATTTGAGGCAGTTATACTGATGGCCTATATTCTGGAAGTGTGTATTGTGCTACGTCTGAAGTAAAACAAGGTTGTGCTGACATTGCGTTCATGTAATGTGCAACAATGCAAAGCCTGGATAAGTTAATGATATATTGAGTGGTTACAATAGCACTGGGGCTGGGTGGAAATACCTTCTTGTTAAACTTTAAAATACAATGCATTCTCTGAATGAAATGGCTATTTGATCCTTTTTTAATCTCTCAGGTTCATGGAACCAGCTATCATTGTTTGCCTCGGAGGAATCCTTCCATTCGGTTCCATTTTCATTGAAATGTAAGTCCACAGTCTGGTGGTGTAGTAAACAAGTGTCAAATACTGATGTTTTCTATGAATACAGTATTATTTCAATGATCATGCTTTGGAAAATGGAAGAATAGCTTTGGTAACTATTGTCTTGCTAAATGAATTGTCAACAAAACTCACTCACTACATTGCAAGAAATTTCCCATTGTCCACAGATCATGCCTGTACAGTATATGCATATTATATTTGGTTGACCAGTGTGGCTCAGAAGTGTTGTTAATAGACGAGCTGAGTTGAACACATTGTTCTCACTCTGTCAGGTACTTCATCTTCACGTCTTTCTGGGCGTACAAGATCTACTATGTGTATGGCTTCATGATGCTGGTGCTGGTCATTCTCTGCATTGTCACTGTCTGCGTCACAATTGTGTGTACATACTTCTTGCTCAATGCTGAGGACTACAGATGGTGAGTTTGAAGCCTAGTTTTTGACACAGTTATTTATTCTGTGCATACTCATTCGTTTTTCTGAGTCTTAACATATTGTTCCCATCCTTCACCAAATGCTAGCTTGTCCACGTTAAATTACATATAACGCTAAAACGTACAATTTGTTAAACACACATTATATATGCAAATATATTTGTTTTAAAGCTACAAGTCTGTGCAAAGGGCATGCGTGTAAATATTAACTTTGCTCAATCGTGTCCTTGTGTCAGCTGAAACTTCATACTAGTAGCCCACAATACAAGATAATTTCTAGACGGCTCTTTTTTTTTTATCACTTCCAGTTTAAGCACCTTGCCATGAACATCTAGGTTGGCCATCTGTCAAACATTTTCATTATTTAAATATTGTATAACCATTTAGCTATTTAGGAATGTGACAAGCTGAGCAAGCTTATGCTTTATGTATAGGACAGGGCTATTCCACTCCGGTCCTGGAGGGCCTCTGCCCTGCATGTTTTAGATCTCTCCCTGCTCCAACACACCTGATTCAAGGTTGTTAGAAGCCTGATAACGACCCGCGTGTTGGAGCAGGGAGAGATCTAAAACGTGCAGGGTGCGGCCCTCCAGGACCGGAGTTGAATAGCTCTGTTAAGATAATTATACTCTAATTCTTCTTCAGGCAATGGACAAGCTTCCTCTCTGCTGCATCTACTGCTGTCTACGTTTACATGTACTCCTTTTACTACTATTTCTTCAAAACCAAGTACGTATCAGTCAAACTCTTTAGTTCAATCATTCTTAGGCTATTTTCTCTCCCTCTTTATAAAGTAGAATTTCAAATTTGTGTGTATATATATTTATTTCCCTTTCTTAGGATGTATGGACTGTTCCAGACATCCTTTTATTTTGGTTACATGGCTGTGTTCAGTACTGCCCTAGGAATTATGTGTGGTAAGTATTTCAACCATGTGTTGAAGCAGTAAACCCTGTAGTTTCCTTTCCTCAATGATTTTCCATCATGAATCTCTTGTTTATGGCATATGATGAACCTCCATTGACTCACATTGTTTCTCATAAATGTACTTATGTGATGGAAATGCTGATTGACATCTCTACTGGTCATTTGTGTTCAAGTTAATTCAATATGCTAAATCAAATTGTGTTTAATGTAGCATATCCTTTTATTGTTTTGTTACAATTGAATTAGAACGTATTCTTCTATTGGTAAGTAAAGTATATGGGTTACAAAAAGTTCAATAACTGATTTAGACCAAATACAGGCTTTGATTTTAGTCTTTCTTCCTAAATGACCAGTTGACCAAGCAGTGCTGACTATTCTTCCTGCAGTTACTTGCATGTTTATAATGTTTATAAAAAGCTCATTAAATTGTAAAGCCTGATGCAATACCACCAAAATGCCATAGAATGTTAGTAATTACCAAAACAAGATTATAAATGGCTGGAGTAAGAGTTGAAAGTATGATTTCTAAAGCATGACTCCTTTCAGGTGCTGTTGGATATGTGGGTACAAGTGCCTTTGTGAGGAAGATCTACACAAATGTAAAAATCGACTAGGCTTGAAGTGTCAACACAGGGATACACTTGGATCTGCCTCTGCATATCCTAGTAGAGACAGCAGGCACAAGTCTTTACTTTTTGTTTGTTTAAGAGATTGGGGAATCTCACTTTGTACAATGTAATTTTCCATTTTCTGAATGAAATTCAACACCTCAAAATGAGTAAGAGAAAATGTTCGGAAATATCTGAAACATTAGTTCTGTTTTAATCAACTGCTTTCAAACAGATATTAACAAAGCTTGTTTCCAATTCAGTCCCACCTGAGACCGCAAAACCTAGATCTTTAGTGATGGAATAGTCTTGCTCTCTTCAGTGAAGAGTCCTACATATGTTGAAAGCCTTTGTTCTATTCTATTAGAATATTGGAAGAGCTGGGTGTATGTCCATTCTCTTGATTTGATTCTGTTTTGTATTCGTCAATGAGTATCGTTACTATTGTATTTTGGTCTACTCCCACACTAGAAAAGACAATGGTACAGCTAGGTTGTGCAAATTTACTGACAAGGAGTAAGACTCTCCTGAGCCAATTCTCCTTTGCAGATTCTGATACCCATTACAGTAGCAATCCATCCAGTTAGGGGAAGGTGTTTTAGTCCTGCTGTGGTTTACTGTACAAATGGGGATAAATAAAAAAAGGGACTGATCAATGGTTAGTCCAGTATGAACAGATTGTTTTAAATGGATGTTTGATGTAATACCATTTCCCAGTTTAGTCTTATGCTTTCTTAATGTTTGGGTTTGAATGAAGTCTACTTGTAAAGATAATATATGGATAGGGGGAAACGTGTATATAACCTTAATGTACCTTTTAGATGTAGATCCCAAATGTATTTTCTTTGTACAGATTTACTACAGGGTGTTTTTTTTTTTAAATGATTCAGTTTAAACACTTGTGCTTGGGGTTGGGTTGGAGGTGCTGTTACATCTTGCTTGGATTTGCATGAAATATTCATACTATGTGCCCCTCAACCTGAATTTTGTTTACTGACCTTCACTCAAAACATGAAGGTAGATTTCAATGACCTACAGTAGGGTGTTTGGAAAAGCCTGCTTAGACATTTCTAGTTTGATGTCCATTTAATGCTTTAAAACCTCCATTTTCCAGTAAACCATCCACCTTGCGTTGTTTTTGTTGCCTAACCTGAAACGTCAGTTGATGTGCAAGGAATGAGGCACTGGCTGTTTTCGGCAGACAATGTACATCTATTAGATGTTTCCATAACCACAGTACTCCAGTGATTCTAATGCTCACCCCCATGTGTAAATAGTTATGTACCTCCCATGAGATGTGGCAATTGCTTTTCTAGTTCAGTTCTCCTCCCTCCCACACAAAAGTTGATTTTGGCACCTCATCTTGTGTACCAATAATGTCCTAATTGGACATTTTGAACCTGCATATTAACTTGCTGTAAAAAGAAACAAAATAAACATCTTTATGTATAGGGTTCTCAGTGTGATGTTGACAAGCTGTAAGGGGGTTGCTGTGTTTTGGAGCTTTTCATTTGGATGTGGCCAGACAGGTATTTAACAATTTCAATAAAATACATAAGATTGACAGTTTATTAGACAACATATGACTGTAAATTACCAGAGTGCTGATTTTGGACTGAATAACCAGAACAAGTGCATTTGAAAACAATTGAGACCTGGATGAGCCACTGTTGTCTGTTTTTAGTTTACTTTTTCAAAGTATTCCTTAGACCCTTCAGGGGAAGGCTTGATCTGAGAAGAGAACAGAACACAATAGATATTATAGTACAACATTTTCACAAGAAACCGCACTGATATACCCATTCTGATATTAATGCCTTTTGATATGCAGTGCGTCATTGTTTAAGCCTTACAATGTTATGACCAAATGAGATCTAAAACATTCTATTTCAGTGCTATTGAGTATTAACTTCTGTTCAAAGACTGACTATATGGCACTAGTCTGTGAGAAACTTCACCGTGGGAGAGTCTGGAGTCCAGCTGGCTGGACACACTTCCCCATGGGTCTCCACATACTGGAATGCCTTGACCAGACGGAGGGTCTCCTCCACACTGCGCCCCACTGGCAGGTCATTTACACTCATGTGCTTCACCACCCCATGCGGATCGATGATGAACAGGCCCCTATATTCACAGTTTAGCAGTCACAAAACTAGCGCAACAATGTACACTATTGTACAGTCACACTGCACTGTCCACACCCGCCTCAAATAAATAAGACACGACATGAATCAGGATATACAAGGATCAAACGTGTTACAGCATCGCAGCCAAGTAAGCAGCAGCTGAATGGACTTGGGAGAAGATGCATAAATACAAGTGTACAGATGGGACAAAAGACTTAAAGCAGGATACACATCAAATACAAAAGGAAATGGGCAAAAGACATACCTATCCTGAAAATGTTGAGTTCAAACTAGTATAACGTTTTCTTCCATTCATATTGATTTGTACTTGTATTTGTAAGTGGAACTGATTACAAGTCAGCATTTCATTGACGATATGATTACAGTGGGCACATACCTAAGTGCAATGCCTGGCTGCTCCAGTAGTACTCCATAGTCCCTTGAAATCTGCTTGTTAAGGTCAGCAAGCAGGGGGATGTGAATGTTACCCAAGCCCCCTGACTAATAAAAACAAAAACAAAGATTGCCATTTCATCGATGTCTTTTGCAGTTAACATTTTCAAGTGTGATTTATTTTGTGGAATTACAAAGTAAACACATTTATACAGTATGAATAATATCCAGGCCTGCACAGCAGCACAAAACAGTTGTTGCAGTGATGCATTAGGCAGCTGTGAAGTGAGGTGCTGCCTACCTTGCGTGGAGTGTGGATCCATGCTAGGTGGGTAAAGTGAGAGTCTACAGACACACCCACCACCTCGCAGTTGACATCATGGAACTCATTGGCCTTGTCACTGAATGAGATGATCTCTGTTGGACAGACAAATGTGCTGTAAAGAGGACAAGAAGAGAGAGGTTAGAGAGATCACACAGTAAGAGACATGCTTGTTGTACCATACCATGTCCACTTGCACTCACAAATCCAGGGGGTAGAAGAAGAGAACTAGGTATTTGCCCTTGAAGTCTTCAAGGCTGATCTCCTTGAACTCCCCATTGTGGACAGCTGTGCCTTTAAAAGCAGGGGCAGGCTGAGTCACAGCTGCAGCCAATCTGGCAACATCTGAAAGCAACATCCAAAAAAAAAAATCTATAAAAACCATACAATCATTTACTATTGGGGGGTAAAAACCAATTAGATTTCCACTGCATGAACATTGTTCTTCAAACATTCTGCAATAGGTATATGTGTAGGGATATCATTAACAAATGCATTGGCATTGTCTTATTTAAAAATCGATAAGTGATATACTGTAATCGGTGCTGAAGCAATTTGTGGCTGGCTCTCTGCAGACCCTTGACATTCATTTGAATATTTTTGTCCACAAGGGTGAGAAATCACCTGAAACACCTAGTGTTTGATTCATGTTTGCACAGGTCTTGCTTGGCTGTCAGAAATGGGGACGTAGCAATAGGCTATGTAGGCCATTAGGCCTATTCCAAAATAACAAGACTACATAATACAGTATCACTTATACATGAATTAACAAAAAAAAACATTTTTAGAAAATGTTATTTGATAGTTTTTAAATATACTGCGGTAATCAGTATAATTTCTACTTTCCGCATAAGAAGCAACAGCGCCCTCTGCTGTCACATAACGCTGACGTTTTGTTTTTGAGTATGACGCAACTTTCCTGTCACTCAAATGTTGGAAATTCCGTCCAGATAAACTGCACAATTTAAAATTATGTTACACGTTGCGTCGTCCCACAATGTCGACACCGGTCTGAATGTCATATACATACTGGTGGAGAAACAGCCTCTCTGAAGTGCAGGACATGTGAGAATTCTTGCTCCATGTGGACATATGCGTGCGATTTTCAGTCCTGATGCTGCAGTTCTCACCTAATAAGATATTTGTTGAGAGAAAAGTGAATCAGAAACCTATTTATGAAGCGTCACACAAATATGAATTTGTTCAGTACAGTGATGCAAGCTGTAAGTATAACGACAGTTTACAAACCCTAAATCCAACTTTGCAACAAGCACCACAATGCCCGCGCAGTCAGTTTGCCTGTGACATGCCCTACATTTATGTGCATGTAACACATTTTCAAATATAACTTTAGAGTGCGGCTAGTTTATTTGTACTTACAGAGGGCTTCAAAAGTCTCCCAATTGTGGCCGCCATTTTGGATTATGACAGACTTGCCTGGCTGGCACGATGTTTATGAAGGTGTGCTGTGCTGTCCTGTCAGTGCATGAGAGCGGCGTCTATACTCACGTTCTCCCATAACAATTGCCAATTGGACTGCTGCGAAATAAAGTATGTTAATGTATTATACATGTAAATGTTTCTTAAAGTACGTATTTTAATTTATCGTAACATTAAATCATTGTTAAAATGTTTAGCGCAGGCAGAATATTGTTGCACATGACACACCGTAACACGTGGTAGACTCAAACCTTGTCCACATGGTTGTTTGCGGAAGTGATTTGTAAATACTAGTTTTTTTGACCTAGAAAGCATGAGGAATGTCTGCATTTACAATACCCAGTGACTTAGAGCTTCTGATATTACAAACCAATTTTCCAGGCTGTTTAAATGGATCCTTGTTTATTATACTGGAAAAGTGAGGGGCAGGTATGCAATCATTCTGAAGGCAGTACTACATTTTTAATTCCTCATGGTTTTCATATTTCATATATTCCATGTTCATATTTTTCAGTCATTCCCCAGTCGACTAAAAATCTGGTTTAGTCTTCTTGATCCAAGTTATTTGCTTTCGTCTGATGTAAGTAATATGCATTTATAATGAAGAAAACAGATGATGCATCCAAAATAGAATACACTGCATGTTACTAGGCCAGCCCTCATTGTTATGTGATCACATTTTTGGTTTGGTAGGCTGAAATACAGAAGGCCCGTTCCATCCTTGTAGATCGGCAGAAACAACATGAAAAGGTATAGGCTTGTTGACTATAAACTAACAACAAACTAATAATGTCATATTGCACAGACATTTTATCACATAACTGCATTTTTTTGCCTATAGGATGGACATGCCTTGACCCTTTCTCTTGTAAGTTGGTGATGTCAAAATAACGTATTAATTTAGTTAATATTACTAATATAATTACACATTTCTCACTTCTCACCTTCTTTTTCCTGGTTCGTTTTGTTTTGCACATTCCATACTGTGGCATTTTCCAATCTTTTAGAAACATTGATATTTTCAGGAAGTCTTGTAGTGCCAGTTACATAATACACCTGATATGTTCATGTGGATGAAAATGGAAATGTCTGTCTTGAAGAACAAATTATGTTACTAATGAATGTCACATATTTTAACAGTCCTCTGTACATGCTGATTCTGGTGCTGTACTTCCAATAGTTTTCCGTCCTCCAGGTACAGCATTATTGTGTCCTCACTCAGATCATTGTGGCACATTCTATAACATTGTACATTTAAAATGGTTCTTTCTTGACATAGCATTTTTTTCTTCTTCTAGCATTATTACCAATATCAGCGCCTTTGGTAAGTCTGTTTTTAATTTATTAATTTATTTTGATTTGTTTTTAAAAATGCATCAGTTGCATTATATGGTTTGTTGATGTGTATGGTGCCTTCAGGTTGTTGCCAGCTTGTTGCCACATTCTGGTGTTAAGCCAGCCCTGTTTTGGCAGGTGAGACATTCCTCATATTCAAAGTGCACACAACCATACCTCCAGCATATTTGCACTAAGGAAAATGCACTCTTTTAGTTTTTATTGCAGAGTTACAGTGCTGGATTCAACTATGCAAACAGAAATTCTTCTTCAGAACAGGTAACTACACTTAAGGTCAAAATATATTCAAACAATAGAACATAGTATAGACCTGCATACAGCAAGTGATCATATGGTCTCTTTTAATATTGTGTTGTTCACAAGAATAGTCCATATCCATATCAATGAGCAGCATGCTTGCAGTCTTGAACCTGTCAGTCTGTTTTACATGACCCACACTCTGCCTTTATCACTCACCAGCAGGGGAAGAAGATATCGTTGAAGCAGTGTCTGTTATTTGCAGGAACAGTGTCCTATGCAACATGTGCAGGGGTGGGTATGTCTTGATTATCTGATGGCAACTGTGCCATTTTGACTTTCTTACTGCCTATCCCAGGGTTCTGCATCCTGCGGCTCCCGAGCCCCACTATAGTGGCTTCCTGTGGTTTTGACAAACATCATAATAGACCTTAATCTAGGTTTTGTCCCCCGACACAATATTCACAATATCTCAAATGATATTTTGTATTGCCAGCCTGTGTCCTCTGATTTAAATGAAATGATATGTTGTAGTTGTGGTGGGTATAGGCCATATACCCTCCACAACTACAAAATCTAATTTAATGACGAACACTGGAATATAAACCTGACACATTCTGATATGTTTTAGGCAGTTCCTCACATAGTAATTAACAGACTTGGCATAAGCAGTGCACCAGTCCAGAATTTCCTCAGGACAATGTTACCAATTCCTCTCTCAGGTAAGTACAATTACAAGTGCTTGATGAGCTGGTAGGGATTATGCATCGTCTCCAAGGGCCCAAATCTATAACTATTCAGATGGGAGTTAAACTATCAGAGACCACCAGACTATCCTGTCAATAAAATACTAATGATTTGCTTTTGTGTCAAGCTAAATTGTGACTAGAAGTTCTGTGCTACATTCCCACAGCTGCACTGGCAGCTTTTAATGTGTTAACCATCCGAAGTGAGGAGTCAGATAACGGAATCCAGGTCTTTGATTCCAATGGCAATTCAGTTGGGATCTCGAAAGCAGCTGGAGAGAAGGTATGGAGAAACATAATGTAACAAATAGATTGTTAAATTATTAACAGTGGTCACTTGTGTTTTTTCCCTGTAGGCTGTATGGGACACTGCATTGTCAAGAGCAACGCTACTTGCTGTAACTGCTACTGTTCCTAATCTTCTAGTATTCCTTCTGAAGAAGTGAGTCACTCATATAGGCCCAGTTTCTCAGACATGGATTAAGACTAGATTTAGACTAAGAACATCTTTCAGTGGAGATCTTCATTGAATTTTTATTTTTGTTATGGACAAGGTTTATGTCTTTGAAACCGGCCATTAGTGTCATAAAACATAATTGTTTTTAATGCAACCCAATTTACTAGCGCTTTACAAAAACGTCACATCTGTGCTGAAAACCATTTGTTTGTAAGTAATTAGTCTTAATGCAGGATGAGGAAGAGCCCCCTACTGGTTGCTCCAGTACATCACGTGAGCACTGCATTTATTCTTGGCCTAATGATTCCTGTGTCCTTCAGTCTCTTTCCACAACTGGGAATGGTAAAATTCAACATTTTAGTTATTTCTGTACATATTTGATAGATCATTGTGAGGAGGTGATCTAAGGTCATCTTCTTGTTTTTCAGATTAAAAAGGACAAATTGGAGGAGGAACTGCAGGATAAAGCAGTTGATGGACATCTGTTATATCACAGGGGACTGTAAAGAACTACATTTTATATATATTGTTTTATTAATATGATTAAGTAAATCAAAAATAAAGTTTTTAAGTATTCATAATGACAATCTGGTATACAGATATTACACTGGTTCATGGAAATAGATTCATTTCAGAGTTACAAAATATATTGCAGTTTATCTAAAATAGTTAGGCTACAAATCTGGTAATGTAAATGAAATGTACAAAACAAATAGACACATACAGTATGGGTCATAATGTTACAAACTGTTCAAATAAACATCAGTCATTAATTTCTTGTACTGCAGAATACAGTTGTGGTACTACCAGTTATTAGTAAATTCCAAAACATTTAAATGTTATTGTAAAATAAACACATTGGACAGTAGAATATCAAATGTAATATGGAGCTTCCATAAATTTACCCATAATACTAAAAGTTTCAGGTTGGCTCAGCTGCCAAAGTGTTTAACACATTGTGTAGATGGGGTCTTCTAGCACATTCTGCAGTGCACCCAGTTTCTCCATTGACATATTAATGAACAGGTTTCTGCTGTGAGAGGGCTTCTGAAATCAATTCAGCAGGTGTTTACGCATTGTACCATCAGACTGGCCATACATGAAATATTAATTCTTATTGAAATAATTATATTTCTGTTTAACAGTATTATTATTCATAAGTATGTACCCATTTATCACACTATCATACAAGGTTAGTTACATCTCCTATTTTTGGACAGCAGATTGGTTGAACTTATAACTAATTGATTTCAAATCCAAATTTACCGGTATATGTTTTCTGAACATGCATAATAGGCATTTAATAACCGTGTGCTCTTTCAGCATAGACCCAATAGTACAGGCAATGTCCAGGTTGTCCAGGTTATTCAGAATACCTACATCCCTCGGTAAAGTACTTTTTAGAGAAGGTATTGTATGTCATATCCTTAAAAGCTGCTCTGCTGCTGCCAAGTGAAAGAGGAAACTCTCTGTGGCTGGTGGGAATTTACATTGCTTTAACCCTTCCAATGTGATCTTGGAATCTTCGCATTCATCAGCCAGGGCAACCAAGTTGGCAAGGATCTCTTTTGTCTTTACAGAAATGTCCTGTTAATAAAAGGCATGTTTGGCGTTATATGTTACACCTGATAAGGGTGCGTTAGTATTCCTATTGAGATGTCCTCCATGCCGTCTCACCTTGATAACCTGAGCGTCCGTCCGGTCAGCATCCTCGGCAGACTGGATAATGAAGTGGCCAATGTCCTTATGTAACTTTCCCATAGCCATGGCCTCTGTAGTGGGACAACAAACTAGTAGGTTTAAAAAGTCTTAATGTTACACTCCTCGACTGTGATATGACCCCTTGGTCCCCAAATGTCTGCCACATATTGCTGATGAAGTTTAAAATGCAACAGTCCACAAAGACGATGCGTGGCTGTAGTGAGAGGGGTGGGCATGTGCGTTAATACATGCATACCTCATTAAAACACAAACACTAACCTTTGGCATCCTGGGATACGGTGATGAGGCGGTCGGGAAGATTCACATACACGTCAAACAAGTCTGATCTGTTGCTCACTTCTGGGTCTACAAAGCCTGCCACATACCCTACAGAAAATTAAGGTATGGTGTGCATTGGTAGTTAATGTTTGCATGAGATTCATTGAGAGTACAGTTTAATTGTAACTAATGTAGATGAACCACAACACTCACCGGGGCATTTGCTGAGGTCCTCCAGTTCAATGTCAGTCAGGTGTACGTAAGGGTGGAGAATGGACCAATCTTTCCTGTGCCAAACCAAAGCTGGAAGAACTCTAGAGGGAAAATGCAGATTTAATATGGTACAATAGGGAACCATCACCTTATCGTGGTGGAGAGGTTTGTGTGTCCCTATGATCCTGAGAGCTGTGTTGTCTGGAGCCTTGAGCTCCTGGTAAGGTCTCCCAAGGCAAAGTGGTCTCAGGGGAGGGGCCAGACAAAGAATGGTTCAGAAGACCCCTATGAAATATAATAAATTGTTACGTGTTAATATAGAGTACTAATAAATTTTGTTTTGCATGTTTTGTGATAATAGCTAACAACAGAAATAAACAGCTTTTTATGCAACGTGGAAGACACTTCTAATGCTTTGATTGTAGACTAGAATTTAGAGATAAACTTTTATGTATTTACTGTTAGCCTAAACAATTCAAGTAGATGGCAGAGAATATAAATCATCCATATAAAAGTAATTTAATTCAAAAACGGTGTGTTTTCCTTGCGTCTGAAGGACCAGCCACAGTAGTCAGTAAGCCTTCTGCACCATGCAGTGCTATTATGTTCTTACCAATGACCGTTCTTCAACCACCACATTTACCTTTTTGCGACGTTTCGCATGTTTTCCAGGTTTTGCACTTTGTTGAGTTGACTCCCCCTCAACATTATTTCCTATTGATGATTGTCAGTAGCACATTTATATTTAGAAATTACCACGTACTGTGTGCTGAAACATAGTCATTGCTGTAGGTGTGAAAACGACATACAAGCACTAATGGACTTTTCTTCTTACAATAATTCCTATTTATGTTTAAGATATTATTGCATATAAATACCTTTTATGTAATGTGTTTATATACACAAACATGAAAAACAAACTCACACACACAGAATGACCAAACAGATACATAACAAATCAAAACGTGCAGTTATAATGAAACACTCCATATGGACCGACCCTCTGTTGATTCTGCCTTTGGACCAGGAGTGAAGTAAAACATCCACATTTCAAAGGAATGTGTCATTGCAGTGTTTATTTTGTTATCTCATGAGTTGGTCAGGTAACACATCTGACTTGTGTTTATTACATTGTATTTGCTGCAAATAATAATGTAATGATATTGTTTCAGAACGCTGACACATGCCCTAATATAGAGATCATTAAAGACATTACATAAATGAAGTGACTCACCTGCAACTGGTTCTGGCACCAGGGGGGCTTCTCGGACGCGCTTCTTGCGCTTCTTGCGCTTCTCTGCTGCTCCTTCTGCTCCTGCTTCGCCGGCTCCCTCAGCTTCTTCATCAGAATACTCCTCTCCTTCCAAACCTTTTCCACCCTCACCACCTGCACCTCCAGCCCCGCCGTCACCTCCTTCTCCACCTCCACCCGCTCCTCCTCCAGCTCCGCCAGCACCACCGCCAGCACCACCTCCAGCCCCACCCGCTCCACTGCCTCCACCACCAGCCCCTCCATCACCTCCGCCACCAGAACCTCCGCCACCAGCCCCTCCATCACCCCCGCCACCAGCTCCTCCACCACCAGCCCCACCTCCGTCACCAGCCCCACCACCACCAGCTCCTCCACCACCAGCCCCTCCACCACCAGCCCCACCACCACCAGCATCTCCACCACCAGCCCCACTTCCGCCACCAGCCCCTCCACCACCAGCCCCACCACCAGCATCTCCACCACCAGCCCCACTTCCGCCACCAGCCCCTCCACCAGCTCCTCCACCACCAACCCCATCACCACCACTAGCCCCAACTCCGCCAC